>JAJJMA010123829.1:0-11368 GCA_023529015.1 Papaver nudicaule
GTTATTTTGATGAATATTATCTTTATGTCTGTCGACATCTGCTTTCCATATGCAATTTTCCATTGCTATATTTGTTCTTCTTTATTTTGTCTTCAAAGAGTTAACTTTCCATTAAGTGAAGCCCTGGCCCTCGTACCGCCAACAATTTCTTATAAATTGACCTAACAATGTCCCAGAGCAACAGGATAGACCCCAGCCGTAACCATTACTTGTGCCCGTCGGCGATCTAATATAAGTAGAATGGGTTGCCCTCATAGACTTTAATACACTCCGCCAGAAGTGATGCTATGGCGTAGACGGATTAACACACCAGCGGCACCGCCGATGTGATGCTACAGCAAAAGGGGACCTTATTTCCTTACAAACACTTACAGATCAACAAGTAACACGACTGGTCTTACAACTAGCCTGGGTTGGACTAACTAATACGATAAGGGCATTCACTCAATGGAAGTAGGCTTTTTGCCTAAGAGATCTTGGCTCTTATTTGATTTACTGATTTGGGCGTTATGCCTTTAAGGATGGCACTTGGCCTTAACACCTGATCAGGGTTTTGTATGGCATTTGTTGCCTTGGGCATTTGTGCCTCTATAGATGGCTTTATAGCCTGTTGCTGAGTATTTTGCCTCAGCTATTGTGCTCTGAGAGCTTTAAAATTCTAGCTATCACTGTAGTTAGACTACTCAGTGAATGAAAAATGCAAATGACTCAGCGATTTGTTAACGGGGTTCGGCGCATGATAGCAAACCTACGTCCCCGGATCTTATTCGCTATTGTTTTACATGAGCTAATAAGACTTCTTGGGTATTATGCCCGCCCAAGACTTCGGATTTTACATTGTATCCCTCAAGGATAATACTTCTTCAGGAACCGGGCGTTCCAAGGATGTTCAAGTTGCACGCCATGCTCATCAATCAGTATATATGCTCCTGGTCCAGCCACTCTTTTGACGATGTAAGGGCCATCCCATACAGGTTCCAGTTTCCTGCACCCTTCTCGTTGAGATGGGGGAACTTCTCGTAGCACCAACTCGCCGGGAGAATACTCTCTTGGAATCACTCGCTTGTTATATTCTCTTGCTAATCGCCGGTGATAATTCTCCATGTGTGTAAGGGCGATCAGCCGCTGCTCTTCTAAGTCATCTAGCTTGGCCAGGATCAGATCTGTATTCAGATTCTTTTCCCATGCCTCATGCTTTGTAGTGGGCAGGATTACTTCAGATGGAAGTACTGCCTCAGCGCCGAAAGTGAGTAGGAAAGGAGATGCCCCAGTTGCTTCTCGAACCGTAGTTCTATATGACCACAAGACATTGTGCAAATGCTCACACCATGCCTTTTTATGCTTCTCCAATCTTTTCTTCAGTCCCATTCCAATAGTCTTATTGGTTGCTTCTGCTTGGCCGTTACTCTGAGGGTATAAGGGAGTTGATTTCCCCAGTTTAACGCTGTAATGAGCAAGTAACAGAAATAGGCCGTTCTACGACCCTACACGGTATGTAGTAAAACACGCAATTACGACGCACACGATCAGTAGCATAAAGGGTAGCATCTCAGCCGTAGTATTTTTCTACGACTGTGCAGCAAGGGTAGCAAAGAAACGACGCGCATTAACCGCGGTAAATTTAATACCACTAAGGTCAGTCGTATCCATGATTCTGAATATTAAAAAAAAGGAATCAGCTTCAGCTGAATTCCTTCAGTCAGAAGCTGAATCCATCTGTCTCACCCAAATGACATTCTAATTACACTGAAATGAATCTCAAATGCAGATTCATAAATTCAAATGACATTCTAATTAAAGTCAATTAAAACTCAAATTCATAAATCCAAATGACAATTAAAACTCAAATTCATAAATCCAAATGACAATTAAAACTCAAATTCATAAATCCAAATGACAATTAAAACAAAAATTCAATGCATTGATTAAGTTCAAATTTATACAGAGGATTTAAATCCTGAGTTCACCAAAACTTTAAGGATTTAAAGTTATAACCTTAAAGACTTGAAGTCTACAAAATTCAATTGACAATCAAAAGTGCACACACCAAAACTACCTCAGGAAAGGCACACTGGCTTTCTCTCCTTATTGTTCACCAGGAAGGTTTTTAATGATTTCAGAATCTTGAAATTGTCATGTCTTCTTTGCTGAACACTTTGAAACCTTGAAATTGCATAGTTAGTCACCCCTTCAAGTCCTCTGTGGGATTGACATTACCTCGCGGTTATAGACTTGAGCCGGATTGGACTATTAAAGAATCCGCTGAAACCACGAAAGCTCATTGGGCGTTGCATCCATTGCCTGCACTCAAGCGAGGAAAAAGTAACAAAAATAATCAGAGGACACTCTTCAACAGCAAAATAATTCAATCAAATAACCATGAAATGAAAATTCATGATGTATCTGAAGATACAATTTTTAACTATGTATGCTTTACATGTAACAAGCTCAATGCATGTCACTGCCAGAAACTGCAGAACAACAAAAACTTGAACTCTATGATATGACCTGACACTCTCAAACAACAACCTAGCATAGCACACCATGTATCGAACCTACGAAATGTAAATTTACAGAACAAACGATTGTTTACTACAGCTGAATAATAGTAACCGAATGGTCTCCCCCAGATTTGCCTATTATATTCAAGTGACATCAGAAGCTGTTACCTTGATAATTTTAGATCCGTCTAGCCTGTACTTGATGCGCTTTCCAACAATTTCTACAGGATACACAACATCCTCAAGCATGGCATTGTGCACGGCAGTAAGAGTACAACTGCGAGGACGTTGAAACAAGAATCATTCTCTCTTAATTTACCCTGGTCTAATTCCGCAGCAAACGGAATGCTAGCAGAAATCATAACAATTAAAAATCCAAAATTTAAGATAAAAAATTTGATTTTAAATGAAATTACCTCCATCCACATGAGCCTTCAATCCAGATCCATGCTTTTACATGTCATAAATCCTAAAATAACCGTAAAATCTCAAGTTAGAATTACATAATTGAACAATCGATCTAATCGATAATCTCAAAATTTATCAAATTCTTTGAGGTCATAAAAATTACTCACGTCAATGGCTTCTCCTTCTTATGCAGATCCGAAACAACAATCCTCACCGCCAACTACACCAACAACTGAAAAATCATCAGATCCAATCACACTGAAGATTAAAACTTAAAAACAAGACAAACCCATAAAACAGATGATATTCCAAAGCATATTCATGGCGGCAACAGGCTTTTGACGACCATCTTTCTTTACTAAAAACATCTTTATCTATAGTCCAAATACTCTACTTACAAGGATTAGATATGAAGTTATAGATCTGGTTTAGGTAGATTTGATAAATCTGACCCCAAAACCAATTTACCAGAACCCTAACTCTGATTTCCAAAGAAAATAGAAAACAACCCAAAAGTTAACTACCAAATCAAAGGGAGCCTATTACAACAAAATCTCAAGATTTTCCCAATTCCAAACCCTTCCAGAAACGAGATTTTTTTTTCCCCAAAACCCTAGCATAAAATCCATTCGATGAACTAAATAAAAATTTCACCTCTATTAGCAAAACCTAGACCAAATAATACCAAAACATAACAAACCCTAGATTAGCAAGATACGTATATAAGATAATCAAAACTTTAATTTATCAAATCAAGAGAAATAATAAGAATATTAAATCGCGAGAATCAACAGCAAGAAACTGAGAAATATGAGCTCTGATTCTTTTAGCAAGAGTTGATAATAAGAAGCAGAAGATGAGAAGATGCTAGGATTTTCAGTGGGTTCTTTTAGTTGGAATCATAGAGAAGCTGTTGGATTAGTTGTCTGCAGATCTGGTTCCTTTGTCAAAAAAAAAAAGAGTATTTTGATATCTTTGTTTCCTGTTCGATTTCTAGCTCTCAGTTTTCAGATCTGTGTTTGAAGATTTTGATTCAAGGGTTTGGGGGTTTTCTGATCAGTTGAGAGGAAACTAAAACCGAGAGTTCGAGAGTGAAAGATAATTCGGCTGTAAGGATAAGGGAAAAGAAATGGATGAGAAAGATATGGCAGTATCTTTTTCTTTTTATAGTGGAGAAAAAAATAATTCCACTATGGTGTTCGGTGGCATAAGGGTTGCATACCCGATGGCTAACCTGTCAATATATTTTTTTGTCATACGACCCCTTATATGGATGGCTGACTTTTTGACTCATTTGACTATTTTTTTGTCAATTTTGACTTCTATGGCAACAACTATTGTATAGGGTGGAATAAGGGTGGTACAAAAGTGCTTATAAATCATCACATAATAGGGGTGGCATATTTTTTACTAATTTTGCCTCACTTATTTCTAGTGAAACCACCCTCTTTGATGGTTGAAGGACTAACCACCATTAACGGGGGTCATAGCCTAGGGTCGTAAAACGGACCAAATCCACTAGTGTAACTTCCTTATGTTGTCGCCGACCAGCTCTTTTCCATTATCGGTACATATTTCCGCCGGTACACCAAATCTACAGAATATGTTCTCCCAAATGAATGTGAATACTTCTTGTCCTGTTTTCTTCCTGATAGCTTTGGCTTCACACCATTTAGTGAAATAATCTGTCGCCACAATAATATATTTCCGTTGTCCGGAACCTGTAGTTAGTGGTCCAATAATATCAATGTCCCACTTGGCGAAAGGCCAAGGGCTGAGCACTGAATTTAAAGATGTTGTCGGCGCCTTAATTCTTCTTCCATACAACTGGCATGCTTGCATCGCTGAACATATTCCTTTGCATCTTTATTCATCCAAGGCCAGTAGTATCCCTGCATTCTGACCTTCAAGGCTAAGGCTCTTTTGCCACCATGATTCCCGCAATCTCCTTCATGAATTTCCTTTAATAATTCATTGCCTTCTTCCCTGGATACGCATCTCAGCAGAGGTCCAGAGAATGACCGGCGATATAGGATTCCATCTCTGAGTTCATAGTTCGCCGAACGACTGATGACCTGATGAGCTAAAATCTGATTTCCTGGTAAAGTTAAGCGGTCCAAGTAATATCGTATCAGCGATCTCCAATCTGTCTCTGCTGACTCTTCAGTGTTTGTTGTTAACACCTCCCTTTGTCTTTGTGCTGCTACCGATGGCTGCATCACTCTTTCAATAGCTATTGAAGGAACATCTGGATTTGTCATCATTGAGGAGATAAACGCCAATGCGTCGGCGTGCCTGTTATCCTTTCTGCAGATGTGGCGAAACTTGATACCTATGATCCTCTGGGCGTACTCCCTAGCAAGTTTTAGGTACTTCTGCATAGATGGGTCTGCTGTCTGGTATCGTCCCGATATTTGTCGAATCACCAGCTGAGAATCACTTGTCAATCTAACATTGCTAATTTTCATTTCAATGAGTATTCGCATTGCATGAATGACTGCTTCATATTCTGCCTCATTATTAGTCGCCGGGAATTCTAGCCTTAGCGAGTGCACTATCCTTGCTCCTTTTGGCGAGATAAGGACAATTCCAATTCCATTTCCTTCTTTATTTGATGAACCATCTACATAAACATCCCATCCATCAGGCCTGCACTTCAATAAATCTGGTACTTCATGCTCTCGCTCATCCAAGGGGGATGGGATTTCTTCTATCTCTTCTTCTTCATCAATTGGGAAGTCGGCGAGGAAGTCTGCAATGACTTGGGACCGCTGAGCTGTACGTATTTCATACTGGACGCCGAACTGCTCAATTTGCTGATTCCATTTGGCGATTCGTCCCACTCGCTGAGAGCTGTGCAAGATAGATTCTATTGGGGTTTTGGTGAGGACCACAATAGGATGGGCATGGAAATATGGACGTAATCGTTGAGATGCGAAAACCAGAGCCATAATCAGCTGTTCTATTTTGGTATAATTCTTCTCTGCTCCTTGCAACGTTCTACTGATATAATATATAGGTGTTTCTCCACCTTTGGTCCTTACAAGTACTGCACTTATGGCAAAAGATGTTGCAGCGAGATATACTCTGAGTTCCTCGCCGAGTTCAGGTGGCTGAATTGCTGGGGGAGTGGCGAGATACTTTTTGATGCCCTGAAAGGCTGCTTCATGTGCCTCAGTCCAATCGAACTTTTCCCCTTTTTTCAAGGTCTGGAAAAATAGTTTGCATTTATCGGAGAACCTTGATATGAATCTGTTGAGAGACGCCAGAGTCCCATTGAGCCGCATAACATCTTTTACTGTTACCGGCGAAGGCATATCTATAATTGCCTTAATCTTTGCTTGGTCAGCTTCCACTCCCTTCTTCGTGACGACATATCCCAAGAACTTTCCTGAAGTCACACCAAAAACGCATTTCACCGGGTTAATCTTTAGCTTGGTAGTACGCATATGGTTAAATATTTCTCTGAGGTCTTCCACATGAGTTTGCTTCTTCTTGCTCTTAACCAACATGTCGTCCACGTACACCTCCATTGTCCTCCCTATCCATCTTTCAAACATCTTTTGCGCCATTTCTTGGTAAGTAGCGCCGGCATTCTTAAGTCCAAACGGCATGCGAGTGTAGCAAAACAAACCCTTGGTGGAAAAGAAAGCAGTATGCTTCTGATCTTCTTCCGCCAAAGGTATTTGGTTATACCCCGAATAACCGTCCATAAATGACAGCAACTCGTGGCCAGATGTAGCGTCTACCGTTTGGTCAATACTTGGCAGCGGGAAACTGTTCTTGGGACAGGCTCTGTTAAGATCACTAAAGTCGATGCAGATTCTTACTCCCTTGTTCTTCTTTGGTACCACAACCATGTTAGCTATCCATTGCGGGTATTGCACTGGTCTTATTATACCAGATGCCTTCATTTTGTCAATTTCTGCCTCTACTGCTTCTTTATAAGCTGGGGCCAATTTCCTTATCCTTTGCTTGAATGGTCTGACCTTTGAATCAATATCTAATTTATGACATGCTATCGTCGGGTCAATACCTGGCATCTCATTCATGCCCCAAGAAAAGACATCAACATATTCCTTGAGTAGCGCTTGTAGCTTCGCAGATTCGTCTTCATTTAGCAGAGTGCCAACCTTTACCATTTTGGGATCCTCATCCTCGCCGATATTAACATCCTTAGTAGGTTCCACCGCCGTGAAATGTAGCTCTGGTTCTCCCATCGGCGATGGCTCCTTTAATTGCTATAAGGTCTTATCTCCGGACTTCACCGAGTCTTCTATTGAATTTGCTGAATGCACATATGTGGTTGGGTTGGCGATAAAATCTAAAATTTCCTGCTCCTTAACTGCTTCCTTGTCAAGCTTCTTTTTCTCTATAATCTTTGCCTTTCGGTTTTCTCGCATTTGCACATCCGCCGAGTTGCACGCCTTGACCACTTCTAAATCTCCTACATACTCGGCGACTCCAAATGGTGTGGGGAATCTTAGGCGCTGATGATAAGTAGAGGGGACCCCTTTCAAGCTGTGGAGCCAAGGTCTTCCCAGAATTGCAGCATATGGCGAATCAACATCCACAATACAGAGAGTAGTTTTCAAGAAGTAATCATCGCAAATTTTCACTTTTAATTCAATCTCGCCTTTAGGCTTAGAAGCTATGCCATTAAACCCATAAATGTTGTAGGAGGAGACTGTGGGCGAGGGTATTTTATCATCTTTTGCCCTCATTGCCTCAAAGGCAGTATTAAAGAGGATATCCACGGAGCTTCCTGGGTCGATGAGCACTTTTGGCAGTCTAAACTGCTCCACCTGAATGGTAAGAACCAAGGGATTGTTATGACTTCTTCCTTCTAGTGGAATTTCTTCGGCGGAGAACCCAACACATGCTTTCATCCATTCTTGCAATGGCTCCTGCTTAGCGGCAACACTACAGATCTCATTTCCCAATCTATCTCTCTTATGAACTCGAGACAAGACGTTATCATGAAATTCATCTCTGGTAATTTTTGAATGCACAATGGAAAAGCAATCTAACTCCAGCAAATCTCGCTCAACCTTAACCTCATACACATTTGGAGTGTGAACTGGAATGGCTTGAATTGGCTGGACCATGATAGGAGGTGGCGGCGGCAATTCTAGGAATTCCTGAAATTTCCCCATACGGACGAATCGATGGACTTCTTGCTGTACACCGGTACAATTCTCAGTTGTATGGCCATGAAACTGATGGAATTGACAGAATGAATTGGTATTGGCTGGCGGGGCCCTTGGATTTCCTCTGTTATAAGGATAGCGAATATCATCCCTACAGTTTGAACTTTCAATCTGACCAAATGCATCTGTATAAGAAACACGCAACTTAGGCAAAGTAGCATCTTGGAAAGTTAGCTGGTTGCCTCTGCCGAATTTTCTGTTATCCCCATTATATCTTCTGTCTCCATTCCCATTTCGCCGATTATCTCTTCCTCCTCGTCCATAGTTTCCTCCCCTGTTATCTTGGTTGTCACGTCCATCATAATTTTCTCGCTTCTGAGAATTCCAATGCTGCTCGGCGGTAACTTGCTGCTTTCCTGCCTCGGATACCGCTATCGCCGAAGAGGGATTCTGTGCCAACTTCCGTTGTTCTACCTTCAACCATTCTTTCTTGATTTCTTCTTGCTCTTCCGGCGATAAACTATTGATCGAGTGAATTTGTTTTGCTCTTTCCTTCTTTAGTCGCAACTCCTCTTCTCGAATTTCTCAAAACTCAACCATTCATCCTGCATCGCCCTCAAGGTCTGCAGATCCCGTGGCATGTTCCAAAACAACTTCTGGTACAGTTGGTCCGTCGTCTCCATGGCGCTAAGAAATGATCTTATTTTCTCTTTTTTCTGACACTTCTGATCCTACCTCGCCGCTTGCTTTCCTCCATCTTTGAATAAAATTTTTATAAGTCTCCGAGGGCCTTCTCTTAACATTGAATAATCTTTCCACGCCGGGCCGGCCTCTATTATTCTGAATAAAGGCATGCAAGAATTTGCATTCTAACTTCTTAAAGGATTTGATTTTTCCTTCTTCTAGCCCATCAAACCAAGCTAGGGCTTCGTCTTTCAGCGTAGCAGGGAATGCCATACACATTATCGGATCTGGTCCTACCCAAGCCGCCATATCTCGCTTATAAGCTCTTGAGTGCTGTGTAGGATCTCCAGTTCCATCATAGATGGAGGTGAATTTAGGAGCAGAGTATTTGGGTGACACGTGTCCATATGTAATACAATCATGAAAAGGTGTTTTCTGTGCCTCTAAAAGTGCAACCCTATATCTCGACTCCCTTGAAGATCCACTTAAAGCTTCTACTTTATCTTTTAATTGGCGTAGATCCTTCTTCATCTCTTTATCTACTTTATGTCGTCGCTTAGAGCTGCTACGATCTTTATCCTTTCTAGGTATGTTTACCCTTCTACCTCTTTCGTCATATTTCGCCGATGAATCTGAGATTTCTGTTGAGCTTGTTCCACTCTTTTCAACTCGGCGAGTTGTATGAGAATGAGACTCATGGCGAGATGAATGTGTGTGAGACCCATGGCGAGATGAATGTGCATGGCGAGTCGAATGTGAGTGGGATGCATGACCTTTATTTGCGCCGCCATTAGTTCTCTATGACTTTGGAGTACCGTCTCCATCTGCAATTGCATTTGTCTGTTCATCTGACTAGCTTGCCTGTTGTTGGCCTCAAGAATTTGCCTCAGCAATGTTTCTGTGGTATTTGTGGATCCAGTATTATTTGCTATCACCACTGGGCGAGTTACAGTAGCACCAGGTGCTATCGCCGCACCATTCCTACTAGCCGCCTGTGGAATTTCTGCCACTACCGCTGGAACTTCTTCTGCTACATGCCGGACCTCGCCGACATCTTGTACCAACTGCTGCTGATCATTAGCTGTCGCTGCTCCTGTTGCAATTGCGTTTTGAGTTGCTCCCCCTGCATTCGATGTTTCGCCTATGGTGAATCTTCCACCTCCAATCTGCTCGCCGCAAGCATTTGCTTCTACATGACTGCTGATTCTCCTTAGCATTGGATTAGGCTCAGGTGACCTTTCTGTATTCTCAAAGCGAGTAATATCCTCTATGTAAACTTCTTCTTGGCGAGTCACTTGTTGGACAGGCGATCGGCGAGATGAGCTTGCCACATTAGGATCCACTGGACCAGCTGGTTCCATTGCTCTGCTTCTAGTGTTGTGACCACTGGGGAGTGTCGCTGGTGTAGGAAGGATAGGGTGTCGAGGAGGCCTACCCGCCGGGGCTTTATCGCTTCTTCCTCTAGGACCCATTCGCCGAAATTCTGTAAAAGAAAACAAACACACTTCCTGACAGTATTGCTCTGTTAGTACTGTGGGTAAATGCCAAATAAGTTAGTTGGATTACTTTTTCAGAATATTGATGAATGAAATACAAAAAGAACAGCTTTACATCACGTGATGTGCAGATGATGACCTAAGCATGACAAAAATTGCAAAAACATCCTATGTGATTGTGATTTTGAAATCAAAATGATAGTACGGCCAACATCTTAAGGAACGGCTTAACAAGGTTTTAGGATGTAATTTCCTTTATGAAACTGAAGTTCATACTAGACACCAGAACTAACGCTCTTTTTGCCGGAAATATATATCTATATTTGAAAACTCCTACCAAAAATAACAATTTTCCATCTAAACTACTAACTCTCCTACTGCGCATGTGAGAAAAGTGAAATATGTGATAAAACCATCGCAACAGACCGGTCAACACTCATGTGTAACTGGGACAGTATGTACCCTCTCAAGATTTCCCAAAATGGTATAAAATGTCTGTTGAAAATCGAGATCTATCGCCAAAATATACTAAAAATGCCCTAGTTTTTCCAATCTCAGCAAAATTGCCCAGGAGAACCGTTGCAACAAAACTCATGACATACCTTATATGGCAAAACAAAGGGGAAATCATGAAAAACCCATATACAGCGAGTATAACTGCTCTAAATAGTATGATACAGTTACTGGAACATAACGGCGACCTCAAAACTCATACACTATACTATATATAGAAACAAAGAACATATGACAACATCTCAAATCATGAACCACATGATATACCATATCAAACAAAATAAGAGAGGAATCATAGAGAAGATCCTCCACAGTAAACATAACATCCTTATGTAGCAGTTGAATAGTGACTAACATATGTGAATCATACCATATATAGAAAGAAGAAAAAGAAAGAGAAGTAACAGCGAGCCAAATGCCTCTAAATGGAAATAACAGAGAGGTAACAACATCGTCGGCGGTAAAATCATACTATATATAGAAACAAAAGAACATGTGATACTCCTATCAAAGCAAGTATAAGAGAAAAATTTCAAGGAAAACAAGTTCAAAACCTTTTCTAGCGCCAAAATGTAACTGTGTAAAATCCCAATGGTTAGATCTTACACAGTACACC
>JAJJMA010123833.1:0-19985 GCA_023529015.1 Papaver nudicaule
TGTGACTAATAATCGAATTAGGGTCATATTGTCTGCACCAGCTAGTCCGAAGTCTGAGAGTAGGTGTGTTGGCGACTTAATTCTTAAGTATTCAAACTGGACGAGGTCCCGGGGTTTTTCTACGAGTTTGTAGTTTCCTCGTTAACAAAAATCTTGTGCGTGTGATTTTGATTTTTGCACTGTTCTGTTATTTACTGCAAGCAATATTTTACACATATATTCTTTGTTCCGCAAAAGAAGAGATTTGGTGGTGTACTCGGTACCCTCGTCTTTTCACAAAGAGATCCATATGAGAATCATAGATATGCAATTGTAATCAGAGTTTGTTTTGATAGGATGAATTTCGTAAAGCAGTGCGAACGGTGGTTTTAAAGTTTTGATGGGGTTAAAGGGGTGGGGTTGTAGGTGGTTGTGTGGAGGGGGTAGTGATGTCACCGAGTAAGTGGTTATGGTAAGGAAAACAAGAGTGGGAAAGTTCAGAAGAAAAGGACCAATGATTATGTAGCATGGAAGGGCAAGGGTAGTGGAGGGTGGGGTGGTGGTGATTAACTGTGAAGAACGATTGGAAACTTTTCCAATGTTAGGAGGATCTGGATCGGAAGCAACTCGTTTGTAAATCTTCGTCTTAACAGTTTTTTTCTTCAGCAAATTGATCATAGCTAAATCCCTCCGCCCTAAGTGCCCCTATTGTTGACCTTTTTCAAAGGTGATTACTGGTTTTGATGATGAATTTAGTGGTAGCGAGAAAATCGCCCAGAAATCACCGGAGAGAGGGGATAAGACTTTTTTTGAGAGAGATGGAAATGCACAATACCATTAGTATTATTCATCAAATAAAAAAATAAATTTTTTGATCAAGTAAATAGTAAAAGCAGTGTAAAATGCGTAACGAGAACGAAAGAAATGAACACAACAAACTTGTTGTATAAGAATGAGTTTGGATGTCCTCTTGTTACGTATGTCGTTTGAGGTGTCAGGTTTTGATCACCTTAACATCAGCCTAACAAAGACAAACAAGTATTAATAGTGAGCCATGAACCAAGTAAACAGTATATTTAGACATCCATCCATGGTAGTCTAATTCATACACATCATGTGCATTAATAGTGAGGTTGTTTTCTATGGAGAGAAAGGAGGGAATAATGTGACTGAAAACCGTCGTTTATTCCCTCCTCTCTCTCCTCTTCCCTCACAGACGCTGTGAATCCCCAGTTGCCCTCCCGGAACTTGGAGGAAAGCGATACATTTTGTACCGCTCAGAAAGCGATGGAATCTCCCTCGCTTTTACTTTAGCGAGATAATTTATCTCGCTTTCTGGATAGCGAGATACTTTCCATCGCTTTCAGTTTGACCTTTTTTAATTTACACCCTGGTTATACCGGTTACCGTTGTGATACGTTTGTTGTTACACTCCGCTTACACTCCCGATTCCGGCCATTTGAATAACATTTACCCATTCAGATTTTTTCTGTATACAACCCTATATAACCTTGAGACGAAATTGGATTTTTTTTTTTTTTTTTAAATATCACTGTTCAATTGAATGACATAAGGAGCACCTTATTTGGTTATTCGATTACACACAACTGATTAAAGCGAGCATGAAATGGGTGAAGAGACAACACATCTTTTACTTGTCGGGGTTGAAGTGATTACACCCTGTCAATACAAAAAGATAAGGTGTTTCGATTGAATCACTTTTCTATGGTCACAAGTTGACAAGTAAGATTATCTCATACTCAAATATATTTTCTATGGTCACAAATAGTTTGCACTCACTATATAATGTCACCCCACTTCACCTTTCAAAATAACTCATTGTTATTTAAACATAAATATGATAAATATTGGGAGACGTAACTTTTCTTTCAATGAAGATAACAATATCATCAAAGCTTATTATGCAATCAAGTTAGAAGGAGGAAATCTTAACAACCAAGATTTATGGGCTGCGGTTTTACCTAAGTTTGAAGAATTGAACGGTGGAAATCCTAATGGTCGTCAGATAAGAGGGTTGATGAATAGACGACATACGATCAAGAGAGACATGAGAACTTTTCATAGTTATGTTATAAGATGCAGGCAAGAACATCCTAATTATGATGAGGCTAATGTGGTAAGTTTTCTACAATATGGTGATTTCATCCAACTAAAGTTTGAGTCTAAATAACTCTCTACTTATGAAATGTTTCTTCTGTTTACATTGTTTGTAGACGCTTTGGTCAAAGAGCATTTTCTCTGTGGAGATGCACCACACGTTTAGGTACGACGGCCTTTCGGAGTGTGGCGAGCATATGTTACACAAGTACATGGTTAACATGTGTTTTGAAAGGTTGCAGTGTTTGTGTATCCATCTAATTAACCTTTCAATAATAATTGTACGTTTGAAACACCTTTGTTTCATAGTGCACCATAGTGCTTGGTCTAAGTTAGCGCAACTGTTTCAGGAGTAATGCAAACAAGAATTTTATTAGACTCACAAGCAATCAAGAATACATGGTTATAACACCACAAAAGCCAAGCCAAAACAAATTTGCACCCCTTTGAACCAACACTTCCATATGGTTGGACGAGTGAGGTCTCGTAAGGGCTTACAGATAGATTTACCCACAAAATCTGATAAAACTTTTTACACATGGATAAGTGCTGGATTCATCATTGGGAAAAAGTGGACGAGAATCATGAAGCAGTCGTAGTGGGTGAATTGGGTTCCTTCGATCTCTAGATATGCATCGGTCACCCAATGTTCCTGTAACATTGAAGTTTAAGTTTGAGTTAGTCATTGGTAACATTGAAGCAAAATAGACATAAAGCAGGTATAGAAGTTACAAAAACTCACATATGTTTCTCTATTCCTTGTTGGTCCGGGAGGAGGCGGATGATCGTAAATATTTTTAAGAATAGCTACATACTTTCTAACATTCCTCCTTATCTTACCTACCCTGGTTTTAAGCGACCCAACATTCCGCGCATTATGATTTCCTTCAATTTCAGCAAAGTTCACCATCACTCTGTTCCAAAATTCATTAGCAGTAACTCTTAGATGTTGGTGGTCTTCAGCCGATTGTACCATAGCCCAACCCCGTATCAATGCCACATCCTCCTCCAGAGTAAAGCTTTTCATACTTGAAGAAGAAATAAAGGGATAAACAGAATAGCTTAATAGTATGCTACACAAGGAGTATTATGGTTTCAGTTGGATGAGTGGGATGAGGGTAATGCAGAAGAAAACTTCATATTTATAATAAAATCTAGGAATCTTTACAATTATTCTTATTTCGTCGTTTTCTCGTATTGAATGAATGACAACTTGTTTTTAAAATTTATCCCATTATTGTGATTCCCTTCATCGAATTGACAACTGTTTCCATCATTTCCATTTTGAAATGATTTGAGTTCACAGTGACAATGATAGACAACTCGTTTTATTTACTCTCCCATACTCAAAAGATTGAGAATCTTTTTATTGATAGACAAGTACAACATTGATTGACAACTCACCCCAATAACGAATCCAAAAAGCAATACTATTCCATAGTTTGATCAAAGCGTTTAGTACATAATCGTATGGCGAAAACATATTACATTAACATAAACCATAAATTACTAACTCACTTTCGTAGGAATCACGGTTACACTTAACATGTGTAACAAGCCTTTAAACCCCTATGCGACTATAAAGGACGAGTTTTGTCTCGTTATGGGACTTATAAATCAAGTTTGGTCATTATTGTGAATGTTGAATTGTGGAAAATGATGTATTACAACTAAATAACAGTCGTAAAAAATAAACTCTTCATCATAGGTGGTAGGAAATGCAGCTACCGCCCTTTGTTTCTGAAAAACCAAGGAAATATATTATGATTAAGCCCCCAAAAACTAAGAAACGGTAAGCGTAGTTACAACTCTGAAATCACTTATTATCTCTTCTCTTGGAGGAAGTAGCTGAACACGTCCTGGTTGCCGATAAACATCGTACCGACGCTGTTGCCGAATTATAGTTCTCTGAAGACTAATATATCTGGTAATTCCTCGCATAATAATTATTTTGCGAGAAGCCAAAGAAACAAAGGCTCTTCGGTTAGGGTTTCCACATATGGTTGTGAATTCTCGAAGTATTTTGTTCCATGCTTCAACTGCACCACACACTACCCGGGGTGTTACATCTTCCTGCTTCACAATGATCGCCCAAGCGTTTATCAACGATGTGTCTTCTTCAGTTGTATATGGCGGCATTGATTAATGAGCAAAGAAAATTGAAGAACACAAGGAAACAAGGAATAAAAAACAAGGATCTAAAACTAAAAAAGAAAATGTGCTTCATACATTCATCAAAACATCGACTTTTTATACACATAACCACCACATAAAGGACAAGGACAAAAAGTTGATTGTCTGAAGATGAATTAAGGCCACAACTTATACACTTTGGATAACTCATCTGAGTCTTCCCGGGTGCATTTCCGGAAAATTATAAATATATATTCTTGAAAAGGAAATCTCCTACGAGTACGTGCGAGAAAATCAGCTTTTGCCCTTCGCTCCTGCAACCAATAAGTAAACTGATTATTCGTTTGAACAGCAAATAAATAGATTTAAATACAAAAAAAAAAAAAAAACCCCGAAACACATGTATGAAAACTTAATATCTCCACTGGTGTAAGTCTAGGGACAATCATGTGTTCATACCACGATCTCTGAATTTCAATATACAGTATCTGAGTATTGTGCCTCATCGATCACGCAACGAATCAACGTCTCTTGCATTTGTGTTTCCAGAACAACTAAACCTCTCCATAATTCTATTCCTGACGATATCAAAATCAATTCTTCGAATATCCTCTACTTTATGAACAAATGACCATGCCCTAATTAATGTTAAGTCTTCTATTTTGGTATATCTAGCCATGGTTTGAAAAAACAAAATCTTATAAGGTGAATGTAGTCTTGTTGTGTATTCCATGCATGTCCATTTATACACTCAATTGTTGACACACAACCCAAAACAATATTCGATTCCCTACTACCCATGCCATAGGTCCCTATTCAGGATATCCTTTAATAATAATATGGTAGATATCTTAGACATCTTGACCTATACGAATCTTATTGGAATGACCTTACCATACAAAGTGACACCTATTTTTGAAATAAAGACAATTAAATTTTTAAAAATAACCAAACTATTATGTAAAAAAAAAAAACTCAATTTCGGCATGACTATTATGTTAATCGGAACCATTAAAGAAACTACATTCAACTACTTGTACGTTAGTACTACACGAAAGAGTTCAAATAACAAAGCAACACGATGAACACTAAGGTTGTGAGGGACCTTTTAAACATCTAGAAATACGCAACAACTACTTAAAAACATGTAAAAGTTTAACCCTTTAACTACGCCACGACCGAGAGACAAGGTGGATGCACAGAAGTTTCCTGCACGGTTGTATCCATGTCTTCTAAACCTTGAATCCACTGGTATTCCGTTGGATGGCTTGACTGGTTAAGATCCACGTCCATGTTGGAACATGCATACGCACCTTGTGAACTCGAGGATGCGCCCCCACCATACGTTGTTTGCTGCCATGCACCCATGTCCATTCCAAGTCTCATTCCAAAAAGGTCCCCTGTGTTAGGCACCTGAGAGGGTTGTGTTTGGATGTTTGGAGATGTACGAGCACTTCGGTCGGGGTTGCTGCGTTCAAAATCAGAGTTTGAAGAGCTACTACCCAACTCCCACTGTTTTGTCTCATCAAAGATACTGGACCTCATGGAGTTAATGCACGCTTGTTGCTTAAAAATGTGGCTAAGCAATTCTTCCTAAACAAACCCATGGAAATATTACGTCATAACAAAATAAAAGTAACTTCAAAATATTAGGACTTCACGACAATTAAAACAAACTTACAGGTGATTTGTTGATCTGAGTGGGATCATAAGTGATGGGTTCTTCGCAGTTGAAAGGTATCGTAAGGTCTTTCCCAGCTCTGTATACGTGATAACTACTGACAGTTTCAGGTAGGTCACGGTATACCTCAGGTAGGGGCACGTACTGACTGGAGCGACAGTAGAGGTCAGGCTGAGTACCGTAGGGCATGGCGGCTTTGCCTCTAGTGGCAACACCAAACTCATCCTTGTTCCTCGCATGCTGTACCATAGGAAAATAAAATCCAACGCTTGTGCATGTTCACCACCTGTGGTAATGATCGGCAGTGACAAGCAGATAATGTTCAGGTTCAGTCACTTGAGCGCCGTCCACAATCGTGGAATCCTCATTTGGGGGGGCTGAAGGCATAACTATCGTACCCGTAAGCTGCCGCCAACACCGTTCATGGAGGTAATGACTCTTGCGAAACTTCATTCTTAAACCTGAAAAAAATATGGTTGGAACTATAAGATAAGTATCCATCAAAAAACCAAACAACAATCATGGAATTTAAATGAAAGGATAAATAACCTGACACCCTTCTTGCTTCTAATACCAAAGGGTCCTCGCAGTGATCATCCTGAATCCACGGTTTCCATTCAATGGTGGTGGCGGTTCGAGTATCAAGATTCAACCTAGTCACATAAAGACTATGCCTATCTAGTTGCACTTGTTCGGCCGGGTTAATGTTTGTTTTGATAAAAAATTCATGGGCAGGGAATGGTGCACGCCTTGCCACCTCGGGTAACACATCCTCTCCGCGCTGAGGTAAGGACTGGCAGTTGCGAAAGTAGAAGTAGTACCAGTACTCGAGTATCATCCACATACCTCTCATATCATTAGTCGCACAAGAACTCCACTTATCCAGTTGTTCATACAAATTTCCCAATGCAGCCCACCCCCAGTCGTAGTTGCCCACATTATCCAAGTCTTCCAAATAGTGTATCCACCCTTTCTTTAGCCTTGTAGTTGTGTCTCCGACCAACCATCTACCAATGCACCAGAATAAAAACATTCTAGTTAACTCATCAGCGATATCTTTGTTGTCTCGGCCATTTCGACTAACTATATAACGAACTATGTGCCCACTAAGAACATCACTGTTGTTGGTTCCCCATGGGGGCACTTTATTACCCTCAAATTATGGGTCATTGACCTGAGCCTGGTAAATTGCATCACGCAGAGCCTTGGCACCCGAGAACCACCGCTCATCATACACAACTCTGTCTTCTGGGGATACATGTCTACATATTGGTCTCACCCTACCAAATCCTATTGGTATTTTAGTGAGCCTAACAAAATCTAGTGGAGTAATACATGCTTCAAATTCTGGAAAATGAAAAGTCCTGGTTTTCTTAAACCACCACTCCATTAAAGCTTCAGCCATTGAGTTGTCAGCATTCAATAGCTTGACATGGAACATGCCTGAAAACCCACAACGGTCTAATATATGTTGCGCTCTAGGGTTGTCTTTCCTGACTATGTTGTAAAAAAGAGAAAGCTGGGTCCAATTGGTTTTAAATTAGGGAGAACGAACATCGGTCATGACTTCACTACACCGATGGTTCATGCCTTTGAACGATAACCTATCCCCGAGATACATTCCCTAAAATATACAAATACACAATTAAAAGGAATCAACATGTTGTAACACATTCAACATATGCCGCGAGCCAACATACACACAAATTCAACATGTTATAACACATTCAACATATGCCGCGATTGTACATACACACAAATTCAAAACAATTCGTGCCAAAGATACACAAAATTTGCCGACTTCCCACCCTTTTGAGAAGCCATTTGTATTACCTAACCAATTTTCACATTTCTGGCGATGCAAATTCTATCGCCTAAACAAAAATTACCTTCATGAAACCCAAATAACACATAACACATTTGTATTATCCTCCACAGTAAAATTAAAATTCAATCAAACTCAATATCTACTCAAATTATTCAACATATATCATCACATAAATCATGAATTAAACCCCCAAACAATTATATTAGTAATTATAGATCATAATCGTGATGGAATTAAAAAAAATTCATCCCAAACTAAAGAACATACCTCTTCCATATATTTGGATGAAATCAAATTCGAAAACCTCATTTGTAATCACCCAACCATTCCCGACATACCCGTTCCTTCAATTTCAAAAAACTCCTTATTATGATCGTGCTTAGGCAGTGTAGAAGGAAACAGGAGAAAGATGGAAGAAGAAAGAAGAAGAAGATAGAAGAAGAAGAAGGAGAAAACGAGGGTTTTGTTTGTTTGGGCGTTTTCTGGAAAGCGAGGAAAGCTATATCGCTTTGACTGTTTTGACCGGTCAAGCGATATAGATTGTATCGCTCCAGGCGAGCGATATAGATTATCTCGCTGAGCAAGATAGCTTCCCTCGCTTCAGTGGTGCCTCCATAGCCAACAGGCGGGTGGGAGGGGCACTGGGTACACTGTTGACTTTATTTTCCCCCCCTCCATAGATAACAGCCTGAAAGCATATCACAATTATAAACATGATTCCATATATAAAACTACTAAAATATCAATTAATTGAAAAAAAAAATAAAACACTTCCTACTTTCTCTCTCCTTTATTTGTATAACCGTCTTTCCTAAAAAAACTGATCATATTTTCTCTCCTATATTTTAATTCTAAATCAAGATTTACTCGATCATAAATATGGAATTTCATATCTAGATATTAATTACTAGATCTTGTTTTGATAAATAAAACCGCAATTTTTGCACAACCAGGTTTTGCCATTTGATGTTCCCATTCACTTTTATAGCGATTTGTTATTGTTATAATCAATTGGGTTTTCTAATGGTGTGTGATTCATTTAAGCATATTTTTGAAGATGGCCAACAACTCCGGCGTGACGATGATCAAGTTTCTTATGGAGATGATCAATGGCTATTGGAACGAGTGGTAATTACGATGATATGCAAATTATTCCTTCTATGAAGTATTTCATCAATAAGTGTTTAAATGGTTGAAGTATAATCAGAATACCATTATTTGGATTATATTGTCTATCTCTTTGATAAACTATACAATTGTTGTATTTCAGTTCTTATGTAATTGGGATACATCCTATTTTGCATTTTTTATGTTGTATCTTGTCGATGCACTCGATCTATTAAAAATGGTGGGATAAAACTTCACTACCGAATGTAACAATTCTAACCTCAATCTCAATGAGATTTATTCAATAAATTAGGGCTCTTATGTCCCTTTATCCTTCAAACTATATGTATATATATGAAAAAGCAGGGGTACCGAATGTAGATGGAAAAATGGAAGAGGGACAAAAATGTAAAACAACTCTCTATTTTGCCTTACCTAAAGGCAATTGCCTATCAGGCACATCTCTGTAGCTCAGAATACAACTTATTCTACGAGCTGAATGTACTCTCTATGATTTCTCTCTTATAACTCCCGGTGGAGAGGATGATATCATGGTGTAGTACCGATAACCCCACCAACGCGTAAACCCATTAATTTACTTCATGTCGACATCGCCTCGAATTCCTCGATATCAGAACTAAATTACTCACTGGTGCTATGGTGGAGGATTAATAGAGATGCACCCTCTCGGGTTTCCTCCTCAATGTTTAAAGACCTCAGGCCCACGCCTAATCTCGGTCAAGACGGAGGCGCACCCTCTCGGTTTTCCTCCTGAATGTTCGAAGACCTCAGGCCCTCGCCTAATCTCGGTCAAGACGGAGACGCACCCTCTCGGGTTTCCTCTCAAGATACGACTCAACATCCGAGTCTCAATGAAAGCCTCAGAAGTACCACAGCTCCAGGCCTACCCAGAGCTCCCTGAGAACCATACAACAGCCTAAACACACTTAGACAAGCCACACTCTAAACACAGAATGGCCTAATGAACCATGGATAAGCATGTCATGACCTAAAATACGCCCAAGTGCACAAATATACCATAGTCGCAGTGGCGTGGCCTAAAGATACCACAAGAGATTGGCCTTGGCCAATGGCCAAGGCCGTGGCAACACATCCATGGCGCCATGACCCATGGAGCCACGCATCTCCTGGCCTTGGTTAATGGCCAAGGCCGTGGCCACTCGACCATGGCGCCATGACCCATGGCGCCACACATCTCCTGGCCTTGGCCACTCGGCCATGGCGCCACACATCTCCTGGCCTTGGCCAATGGCCAAGGCCGTGGCCACTCGGCCGTGGCGCCACACATCTTCTGGCCTTGGCCAAAGGCCAAGGCCGCGGCCACTCGACCATTGTGCCGTACTCACGCAACCTTCCTTAGCTCAACGCAACTACACAACATCTGCAAGTTACACGAGATATCAAAACATCACACGGGGGGATAACTTTAGGGGTATTGGTCTGGAGGTCTACGACAGTTAGGAAGAAACCGATGGAGATGATGGGCAGTTATACGAAGGTGGCGCTCTACAGAACTCAAGCAGTTACAGAAACCAAATCATGTTCTCTACTCCTCCACTCTTGCACGACTCCCACCTTCTCTATCGAGAGATCAGGGTGAGTTCAACACTATAAATAGAGGCTCCCTCTATCTTCCAAGGCAGAACATCTTTTCCAGAACCTCAGAGCAAAAACACCTGAGTAACTCGATACACCTCTAGCCTTGGAGATCTCCAGTCACCCTCACGACGGAGGTCTTGAACTCTCACACCCAGAAACACATCCTCAACCTGATCTCAAATTTCTTCCACTGTTTCCCTCCCTAGATCAACCTCATCCTCTCTGTGACCGAAGCAAGACGGGAACGACCATTGACTTGGTTTAGGCTCGTCTTGTTCGATTTTGATCTCGAGCACTACAAAAGTACCCAGAGACGGTACATTTGTTTTTTCAGGTAAAAACATTTGGCGACCATAGTGGGAGATCAATCTCTCGGTTCCAGAAAACTTTCGCAAAAATGGTTGAACTAGGGAAGGGGTCAGACTACACAAAGATCTCAACTCTTCAACTGAAGCCGCTCCAACTTCCAGCGCAACACCTTTCATTCCACCCACACTCAACGTCGTGCCCAGCATCCAGACCACCCACGATGCTTCCCCTGTAACACCTACTGTCTCAGCAACCCCTGTCACGCCCATTGTTACGCCTAGTCCAACTCTCCTGGTGTTGCCTCGGTGAACCCTGTTATTCCAACGACTCCTGTTGTCCCGAAAACTCATGCAGATCCAGATCCAGTTAGCACGCCTAGTAGTAACCCCTCATCTTCAATCAGGATCGATGCTACCACCCTAAAGGAAGAGGAAGTGCCAAGGACGCCGACCTTGGAGGAACTAGTCAAGTGTCGAGACGATCTTCCGGAAAGACGGATCAAGACCCAAGTTGAAGTCTTACCTCAACTCGAAACTCTAACCGCGAAACCCTCACCAGATTCACAAGCCAAAGGAACTCCCAGAACTGATGTTAGTACGAACACCATTGCGATCCACGTCTGGGATGATGAGATGATCCCTACTCAAGTAGAGACTTAACACGAAGAGAGCCACAACTCGGATACGTCGCTAAAAGACGATTTGGATAGACTACTCCAAAGCCCAGAGGAGGAGACGACGCTACCTGTTCACCAGCACCGACAACCAAACCCACACAAAGTGTAGAGGATCCCTTTCCCCAAGAGGGGAGCATCAATACCACCAAGTGCTGAGACTCAGAAAATTTCCGAAGCCCCCCACTGGCAGAGCCTGCACTTAGTACAACAACCTTGCCTCGCATTGGTACGGGGAGCGAGACGATGAATGCGTCCTACCGCAAGTACTTTTTCGTATCAGAATAGGATCCAAGCTCTCGTCTAACATTGGTGGAGCTCTCCGAAGTGATTCTTGTCTACTGATCCCTCCATGAGACTGCAAAAGATCTGCCTCGTCTGCACCAGCGCTACCGGAGAGGGCCAAACCCTTAAAAAGTGAAGAGGCTTGTGATACCAATGACAACCCCATCATCACTAAGAGAACGGAGACGAGACGTGGGGACTTCCATAGTTACCACTACAGCTAAAGGAGAAACGCATCTCTGCTTCGTCTACACCAACCTTCCTATTGTAGATGGTGAAAAATGAGAGAGGGACAAGATTGTAAAAACACTTTCTAGATAGGCTTAACCTAGAGGCAATTGCCTATTCAAGCACATCTCCATAGCTCAGAATGCAACCCGTTCTACGAGCTGAATAAACTATCTATGAGTTCTCTCTTATAACCCTTGGTGGAGAGGATGATATCATAGTACAGTACTGATAATCTAATCAACGCAGTAAACCCATTAATCTGCTTCATGTCGACATCGTCGAATTCCTCGGCATCAGAACCAGGTCACTATATGGTACATGGTGAAGAGTTAACAGAGACGCATCCTCACGGATTTCCTCTTTATACGACTCAACATTCGAGTCTTGATGAAAACCTCAGGAATATCGAAGTTCTAGGCATGTCCAGAACTCCCTGAGAGGCATACAACAACCTAAACATGCTTAAACAGACCTCATCCCAAACTTAGGATGGTCTAACATACCATGGATAAACACGCCATGACTTCAAGTATGTTGTAGCGTAAACACGCACACCATAACCAAGGCATAGCCAGCACGCACCAGCTGCAACAAAGTCGACCTTGGCCAGATGCCAGAGTCATAGCGCCACATAGCATGGCACCACGAACCATGAGTCACCATGAGTTCACGAGAAACTATCCTTGGCCAAAGGCCAAGGCCGTGGCGCCATAAGCCATGGCGCCATGATAACAGTTTAGCGCTAAAGCGCTTTGGAGGTTGGCTTTGGCCAAAGGCCAAGGCCGTAGCCCCTTGGGCTATGGCGCCACAAGCCAATGGCGCTATGAACTCCTGGCCTTGGCCAAATAGCCAAGGCCACTCCTATACTCGTGTCCTGGAGGCACCACACTCACGTTGGTCATGACAATTAGTCATACGACTCAACTCAACTCAACTCAACTACGCAATATCTGCGTATCACTCGAGACATCAAAACATCACACGGGGGGATAACTTTAGGGGTATTGGTCTGGCGGTCTACGACAGTTGAAAGAAACTGATGGAGATAGTGGACGGTTACGAGAAGATGGCGCGAGTGGATATGTTCTACACAACTCAGGCAGTTACGGAAACCAACCCATGCCCTCCACTCCTCCACTCTTCCACGACTTCCACCTTCTCTGTCAAGAGATCAGGGTGAGTTCAAAACTATAAATAGAGGCCTCCTCTATCTTCCAAGGCAAGAAAATCATCCAGAAACAACCAGATATTCAGAACACCTGAATGAACTAGAGCCTCAGAGTAAACACGCCTGAGCAACCAACATACTTCTATCCTTGGAGATTTCTAGTCACCTTCACGACGGAAATCTTGAACTCTTACACCCAAAACACATCCTCAACCCGATCTCAAGTTTCTTCGTTGTTTCCCTCCCTAGATCAACCCCTATCCTCTATGTGACCGAAGCAAGACGTGAACGGCCATTGACTTGGTTTAGGCTCGTCTTGTTCGACTTTGATCTTGAATACTACGAAAGTACCCAGAGACGGTGCATTGTTTTTCCAGGTAAAAACAGTTGGCGACCACAGTGGGAGATCATTCTCTCGGTTCCAGAAAATTTTCTCAAAGATGGTTGAACTTAGGTCGGGATCAGATACCAAAAACCCCAACTCTTCAACTGACGGTGTTGTAGCCTCTAATGCAGCACCTACCAACCCACCTGCATCCAGCAATATGCCCAATATACCTGTTACCCAAGAAAATCCCCATTCAACACCTGTCATCTCGGCTATCCCCATCACTCCAGTGACTTCTAATGCTCCAACCCACACCTCTGGAAAGAACCCTTCCTCCAGCTAAGACCAACACTACCGCCGAGAAAGGAAAAGGAGTGTCGGGAGCGTTAACCATGGAGGAGTTAGCCAGACGACAAGACGTCCTCGCAGAAAGTCAAGACAAGATGTTCGACACTCAGCTAGGAATCCTAGATTGTCTCAAAACTCTAACTCGAAGCTGTCAAGTTAACCGGTCAAGGAGACCCCTGACGCTGCTACTACAGGTGCCCGCTCGACCGTTATCCACATTCGAGATGACGAAGTGCCTTCTCTCCCAGAAGGATCTCGCCAAAGAGGAGGACAACCATCCCGCTATGTCACAGTAGACGACTTGGAAAAGCTGCTACGAAATCAAGAAAGAGAGATGGCGCTACCTATCCACCAACACCAGCCACCGTACCCGCACGAGGTCCAGAGAATTGCCCTCCCCAAAGGATATATATCACCCATGTTCTCCTTGTATGACGGAACAGGGAATGCACGTGAGCACATCTCGCGATTTCTGGAATCCTTGGGGGAACACGAGTACAACCATGTCTTGAGACTCAAAGAATTCTCGAAGTCTCTCACTTGAAGAGCCTATACCTGGTACAATAATCTTGCTCCGAACAGTATTGGGACCTGGGCGAGATGGTGAGTGCGTTCTACCGCAAGTACTTCTTCGTGTCTGAGTAAGATTGTTAGGGCATTGTCCGGTCAAACCCACTAGCGTTGGTATGTCAAGCTAGTTGTCAGTTTTAGGTGTCAAAACTCAATTTGTAGTTGGTAAAATCCCCATAGTAGAGATTTTACCAATACACCCCTATTTTAAGACCATAAACATAACATAACAAGCATACTTAGAACAGAAAATTATAAGTATATATGCAAACACCATCATATAAACAAGAGATATAACCACCAACATAAACCATAAGAACAACATGTATAAAGGTAAATCAACACACTCAAGTATAGATTATCATTAAAACATCCTTGCATCTCACCTTGCTAAGGACTTTCTCTCTACAGTAAACTCAAGATCTTACCACAAGTTTGAGCTAAGGAGAAGAAGGTATTCTTCTCAATACATCAAACCCTAGCAATCACTTTTTCCAACCCTCCTCTCAGTATGCGTACTCAGCCTTATATAGGCGCTAACATATAGTGGAGTACAGCTAATACATACGAATTATTCTGACACTACTTGTTTTCTTCCTAACATCTTCTATACCGCCCTCCTTCTTCAATGTCTCAGCGCCTATTCTTTACATCTTCAGCGTCCTTCCTCTTCATTGGATAAGATCGATGACTCGAACTCCACTGAGTCAACCAGTCAACTCTGACAATCCGGCCGTTCTGTTTAGTATTAAATGCTCAACCAACTTACTCAGCTTTTGTCGAGGCCGTGCCGCTGATGCTATCTTGATGTATGCCGCTGTATCCAAATATTTCTCAACGTCCTTTCATTGTAGGAGAATGCCGCTGATGAATGTCGCTGTCACCACCCTTCACTTCTTATGAATGCCCTTCTTAATACAAATCTTCTCTTAAGTACCTTAAATTGGCCTAAGGCATTTTCTACACCTACATTTTGCTTCTTTCATTTTTAGAGACTTTAGTCGCTGAAGATGAAATTCTCAAACCGCTGAAAATGCCAGCACATCTTCTTCTGTCAGCTAATCTTTTCCACGTACAGCGGCATACCGTAAATGTCGGAGTTACTTTATGACCTGCAACCTGCTCAACCCGTCAAGCTCCCTTTCCTATAAGTACCTTGATTCCCATCGCTTAACCTATTTTCCTTTTCAGTTTTTCTTTTCTCCTTCACTGCTCCTAAACCCTAACTGTCACTGCTCCACCGCTGCTTCGCCTGAAACCACCATTATCCGCCTCTTTTCGGCTTTTTATCTGTGTAAAACCCCTTTAAAGCTACTGCTCTATAACTTCTTCCCCCAAGATTCACTTTTTATCTACTTTCCCTAACTCCGGTGACCTTTCATCTCTGCAACTTCCATTTTCCGATCCATCTTCATCCTCTCCGACTGTCCAATGGCTTCTACTGACTCTTCTTTTGATCCAAACTCTGAATCCCAATAACAGGGATCTAACCGTGAGGACGCTGAATCTTCCTCAAGTTCTCAAAACCAAGAATCCAATAACGATGAACCTTCAGATCTCAGCGTTAAACCCTCTTGGGGTGATGATTGGGAAGGGTATTGCACCCCAGCGCATGTAATTACTCCAGCGCTTAATATTTCGCCTTTAGACGGCATCACTATGTGCTCTGACACACTTCTTCTGAAGAATATCCGCCAAGAAGGTCAAGATGAGAATCACTTAGTTATATCTATGGGCCCAATCAGAGCGGGATACCGGTTTCCCCTTTACGATCCTGCCAATCCTCTTCTTCTTCAGCTGCTGATGCGTATAAACAAGCATCCCGCCCAACTTTCTGGTAACTCCATTCGTATATTATATGAATGGGTTGCCCGTAGTAATGGCCGTACACTCTATCCCAATATTGCCAGGAACCCTTCCTTTGTCAACAAAGAGTTGTATACTGTTGAAAATTTCATTGATCAATACCAGGTGAAACCTAGTCTTAGAGCCGGCGAGCCCTGGTTATACCGCCTTGAGTCAAGAAGAGGTGTAGACAATGACAAGAAATTCCTAAGGGATGTTGACAAGAAAACTTCTACCGCTGAACAACCTTCGATCCGCCATAAATCTGAGAATCATTGGGGTGACATTCCCTGTCTAGTCGAAGGCCCTTGGCTCAAAGGTTTTGAAGATGAAGAGAAGACTATTCCCCGGAAGACTTTTCTTTCTGAGCATTCTGCTCTAGCCAAGCATGATTTCTGGTCTGTCCGCTGGGATGAGGAGAACCAGTATCTCCAGAAGAATGGCGAGTTTGTGGCTACCGATAAAGGGCACTGGGTTAAGAAGCCTGAATTTCGCAAACCACCCGCCAAAGAAAAGAAAGGCACCAAAAGAAAAGAAAAAGAAGGAGACGCCGTTCAGGTAACAAACATCCTACTAATCGTCTTGAAATATATGTATATATTTGCCTCTGTTTGTTAGCTTAACAGGTGGCGATGATTTTTCTTTTCACAGCACTCTTCAAAGAAATCTAAACCAGAGCAACCGCTCAGTGTTATGGATATTGCAAAAGCCGCTATCAGTGCTCTTCCCGGGATGTCTTCTAAGAAACCAAAGAAGGACGCCGTCCCTAAGTCTTCTTCTACTGACAAGAAGGATGAAAGTTCTTCCAAGACTAAAGAGAAACTACCCAAGCCTAAAACCAAGACATTCGCTTCCAAAGGAGGGCGTCATACCAAAATTCCCAAAGCTGCTACTGAATCTGAAGTTAAGGATCAGTCGGTGAAGTCTACTGAGCCCATTGTTCCTACTGAAGTGACCAAGGAAGTTCTGGTTACTCCTAACAGTACCATAGACGCTGATAGGACTACCGCTGAGACTACCATTGAAGTTACCACTGGAACAACCAACCAAGTACATTCTCCTATCCATCCAAGTAATGAAATTGTGCCGCCATCTGCCTCTGCCGCTATCGATGCCGCCAATCTTCTTGTTCAGTGTCTCTCCCTCAACAATCTGCCTCAAGAATTAACTAGCTCTGGCTCTTTGGAAAATCAAACTCCTCTCAACAAATTGGCGGGATTTTTTACTGAACTACTTTCTCAAGATAATGGAGGGCCTAATACTCTTTATCTGGAATTCATGAGTAAACTGAGTGAACCTGGGCTAGTGCTAAAGCCTTCTGAGCTGACTGCCGCTGTATCTCGTCTTTCTCCCTATGACCAGCTTTGTAGTGCTGTTCTGGTAAGTTATTGCTTCACCCTCTCTCTATGTTGTATGTTCTTATATTTTCTCCTCTATTAATAGATTGGCTTTTTAGGAATTTCAACGCAATCTTGGCGGTATTATGCTGAATTCCCAATTAAGACAGGAATTTGACAATCTTCGTCAGGCAAAGGCCACACTGGATCAAGCAAATTCCTCTTTGGCTCTTCAATTGGCGTCAGAAAAGAAAGAGTATAATCGTATGCATATTAACTACATTCTAGAGAAGAAAAGTCACCAGGAACTCCAAGGTTAGTAATTGTCTTCAATTTTTCATACAATAGTTTTTCATTCTGTTGTCCTTTTTTCCCAACGTCTAGTCCCTTTCCCTTATAAGGTCGCCGGCAACATCCTGATAGTCGATTAAAGCGGGCCGAAATTGAGATTGATAAGTTGACTAGTGCTAACACTAAGCAACGTAATATGTTACTCAATTTTGGCCAAGATGTTAAATGGTACCGCCAAGAATTGCGCAATGTCACTGACCTTAACGTAAATCTTGATCACCTGCTCAAAGTTTCTCAAGCGGATGAAGCATGGCATAAGAGTGAACGTGAGAACGCTTCCCGCTTAGCTGAATTAGAACGTAAAGCTAAAGATAAGGTTACTGTGGAGCATATGAAGTTGTCTTCCCAGCTGAAGGATGAAAAGGCCGCCGTTGCTCGTTTGTCTTCTCAATTGGTTTGCAAGGTTGCTGAACGGGATTCCGCTCTCGACGAGATCCAGCGTTATAAAGATTTCGCTCAAATTCATGGAGATCGTGCTAGGCAGCTAAGTGAAGAGAATAAGAATCTTAGACGTAGAATCAAGGAAGCTGTCGGTCCCTGCTCTGATGAAGAAGTTTTGGATAAATTGGGTCAAATTAATGTTGCCCAAGAGGGTATACGTATGTATGTTAATGAACTAGAAGGTAGTTACTAGGGTTTTTGCTTTCTGTCTATGACTTCATTGGGTTAGCCCTTGTCTCGGCGTCTAATTTATTTTTTATTTTGTTCAGAGAAAAATAAGGAGCTTGAATCTCAACTGAAAGAGCGGTCTACCGCTGTGAAAGAGCATGAAAGTTGTGTTCCTAGGATTGTACAACTAGAAGAACAAGTTAAGAAGCATCAATCAAGTGAGGCTGAACTGCAAGAGCTAAAATCAAAGCATCTGCTGTGTACCGGCAAGATTTTCAACTTGGAGAATGAAGTTAAAGCTCTCCAAGAATATAAAGAGAAGTTTGAGCTGGAATCCTCCAAATCTGCTAAGCTTCAACAAATGAATGATCTTAAGCAAACCGAGTTGAATCTTGCCAGAAAGAATGCACTAGACAAGGAAGAGCAGTATGCTACTGTTATAAGTGCGACTGGGTTTATCGCCATCCAAATGTTCTTGGCTGAGTTTTGCCCTAAACACAAGATAAAGATACCCAAAGCTTATGGCCCTGACCGTGTTCCTCCTGGTATGGATGGTGCTCCTTCTGCCGCTGATGAAACTGTTCTAGTTAACAGCGGGACAGAGTCAGAAGAAGAGGGTGAAGATGAAGAAGGTGAAAGAAATGACGATGAAAATGAAAGAAGTGAGAAAGATGTAGATGAAGAAGAAGATGCTGGGGACAATGTCGCTGGAAATGATGGGCGTCCAAATCCTGATGGCGAAAATTCACTTCAAGATGCTGGTGAAGATGCTAATGCCGTTGACAACCAAACGACCCCTGAGAATCAAAGCCAGAGCGCCAACCAATCTGTCAAAGGGAAAAGCCTGATTACCGCTGAGAATGTAGAAGAAGAAGATGAAACTTTTGTTAAGGATTTGAACATGGCTGTTAACAATTCCTTGAAGCCTTCAGAACTGCATGTACTAAAAGATGGTTCATCTTCTAGCCATCAAGTGTAATCTAAGTAGTTATCTTATTTGGTTTTCCACTTTAGTGTAACATGAGATATGTTTATATCTCCCACTCTTTTGTTATGGAACTTTGATGTATGTTTTTCCACCTTTGCACTTTGCTATATATATATTTTTTTGTTTGTTTCCGCCGGTATAATCGAATCCATTTCAGTTTCAATGATGAGCTGACAGTATTTTTTCTTAGCCACATCGCACCCTTTTTCGCTATACATTGTTACTTGTGCCCGTCGGCGATCTATTATAAGTGGTAGGTTTGCCAAGAGGGTAGTTAGTGCCTCCGGGAGTCTTATATTTTTCTGCCAGCACTTACAGATCAACAAGTAACGCGTCAGGAGTTATAGCACCAGTTAGCCAGATTTATTATTATTCAAAGCTATGCATCGAAATCTAAAATGCTTCGTTATGTCCCGGCGTATGATTTTCATGGCAATTTTGCCTCAGCGTATGGCTATTGAGCCTTGTAAATTTTCT
>JAJJMA010123844.1:0-18125 GCA_023529015.1 Papaver nudicaule
TGGATCTTCGATGTAAGGCTTCTCTTCGATGGTATGTTCCAAGTCACAGGTCGTGGTATCTCTTTAGTTGTGACGAGCACTTAATGGCTCAACCGTCTATTTCCTCTTCGCAAGCTCCTTCGTAGATTCCAGGCTGTCTTTTGACACGCAGGTGGTCTAGATTATCTGATTAAGACAACTCATTGTTGTACAATGGACCCTAAATTTATTCCATACTTCGTGTATCACCTGGTCTATCCTACTTCTCTTCCAAAATTTCTACACGTAGCTCGATGGTTTTATGCCCCCACAGTTTGCCTATTTCCTTATCCTGACATCGAAGATTCTGGAGAAGGAAGCCTTTTATATTCCTTCCTCGACACGCGTCCTTGTCTTTACTTCTATAACTGACACATGTTAGATTTAAGTTTCAAAATCTTCGCATCTTTTCACCTTCTGACCCCATGCGCCGATTCATTCTTCTCTATTTAAATCAAATCCTCCCTCATTTTATTTCTTTCTTTCTTTCTGCGAAGTCTTTTCTCCTCAAATTTTTGTTTCTCTCTAAGAATTCTTGTGGTTCTGCAATTATCTTTGATTTTCCTCTACCTCTTGCTTCAGATCGCCAATGGTGAGTTTCTAACTACGCCTGGAAATTTAATTTTTCTCTGTTTCTGACAATGACGAGTTTTTTCCTTCTAATCGTTTTCTGCTACTGAAATTTCAGGGATCTCACAAGAAGGGAGATAAACTCACTTGGAGTGAAACGGCTAGGATGACTGGCTATAACGAGAAGGCATTTCTCTATAAGGAAGTTCTTAATGCCAAATTTATCTCTGCCCAATTACTTCAGGATTATGACTGCAATGTTGGCCGGACAATCATCTCAGGAAAGCAGTTAGGTGCTGGACTCCCTTTCCCTCTCTATAATGCTACGAACCCGCTTTTCTAAGAGATCATCTCCATGATAAACCCTCCTCGAGGAGTTATGCAGTTGTCTGGTAATTCTATTCGCTTGATTAGTGAATGGGTTGCTCGATCCGAGGGTAAGTCCAACTATCTCGGTACTCTTTCAGAGGATTCGATGCCACCAGAATTTTGGACTGCTGAGAATTTTTTCAAGCATTACAAGCTCGAAATGGCCTTGAACAAAGAAGATGCTCCCTGGGAGGTAAGGTTTAAGAACAATCCAAATAAATATCATGTCCTCAATGACGTAGACCCTACTGGATACAAACCGAATGATCTTCTTCGGCATTCTAATGATGATGTTTGGTATACCAAACCCCAACTCATCGAGGGACCTCTTCTATACGGTTACAAAGATGAAGCGAAAAAGATTCCTCGAACTTGCTTTGAAGAATGCCATAATTTCAAGGTCTTTGATTTCTTCAAAATCCATTTTTCCGAAGAAGAGCAGGAGTTGTCGAGGAAGAAGATTGATGCGAAGAAAAAGAAAGTTGTTGAGGTAAATTTCTTCACTTGTGTTCTTTTTAGTTGTTTTCCCTGGCTTTGTTTCTCATGTGGCTTCATGTTTTTATAAGGACAAGATCAAGGAGTAAGATGGTAACCCAAAAAATCCCAAGCGAGCCCGTGCTGAAAAGAAGGCAACCAATCAGGTAACAAACACCACCTGCCTCAGTTATGCCTTGGGTATGAATACCTGCCTCTGTTTGTTTCCTGATAAATTGGTTGTTATTCAGAAGGGCGAGGTTAAAGAAGAATTAGGTGGTAGTGGAGGTCTGACCTTTGCTTTTGGTGGTTCGAAGCGCGGTATGGTTGTTCGGAGGAGTAGGGCAGGGGTCGTTACAAGGGCGAAAAAGCGTTCCGAAACGGAGAAGGGCGATGAATCCCCCAAGGGAAGTGTTGAAGGAAGATAGAAAGATGAGAGCGAAAATGATATCGAGAAAGACAGAGAGAAAAAAGTAAGTAAGAAAATAAAGAGAGTTGGTTCATACCCTAAGGGTCAACCGCTTAAAAAATTTGTGCCTCAGCCTAAGATAAATCGAGATGAGGATATATCCACGAAGGAAGTTGCCTCGGTTGTTTCTGGTGATGTAGGAGTGAAGAAAATTATTTATACTTCTTCTACTGATGCCTTCGAGGGGAACTTCGATGTCTTAGGCTGGAACCTTAATACCTACGGGTCCAATATCGGTCATTCTGGAAACTTATCCATTGGTTAATCCCAAATCCTCTTATCAGTGGGTCTTCTTTGCTGCCTCCAGCACTTCCTCAGTTGCCTCAGAGATCCTATACTGAAGATGAGATAAGAAACCTTATTGAAGGTGCGATTCGATCAAGTTCATTTGCTCAAGATATCGCTGGTCATTTTAGGTCATATGCTGAGAATCCCTCGAAAGTTTACTTGGACCCGGGTCTTTGCACTTTTATTTCTCGCATGTTTGCTGGTGTTTGGCCTTCGAGCAGAATGTATGATGCACAAGGCGTTGGCTCGTATTGGACCAGTCATCGGGGTCTTCTTGAGGGGGTAAGGTTTTGTAATCCTTTACTGATTCTTCGAATTTCTTTGTCCCTTGGATACTAACGTTTATTTCCTCGCAAGCATACAATCATGGCTTGAGTCTGGTTAACCAAACCACCGCACAGAGCAAAGAAATCTGTTGTCTCGATGAAGAACTTGCTATCGAACGTCGTCAAAGGGGTCTTGAGACTCGGGCATCTGAGCTGGAAGGTAGGCTTCGAATACAATAATATTTTCGAATTTCGGTTTGCATGTTCGCGAACTAACTCTTTTCCTTGCTGCGAATGGAAATCAAAGCTGATCTCGGAAAGTAGCTTGAACAGGCTATTTCCGACCGAGATGCTCGTTCGAAAGAACTGAAGGTTAAAGTTGATGAGGTCTCGAGGTTGCAATCAGAGTTGCCGAAGAAGGAAAAAGAGTGTGCTTCTTGGAAGAAGAAACATGAAAGTCTAGAGAAGGATTTGGAGGGGAAAGCTAAGGAGGTTCAATCGTTGGAGGAGAAGTTTACTGCCCTTCAGCAGACCATTGACTCTGAACCAGTGCGGAAGAGTTTTGCCTGTCGCGTGCATGCTCGTACTGTTTTTAGGGATTTTGGAATGCAACCCTTGGAGTATGGGGAAGCGGTGAAGGATGATCTAGATCGAGTGTTGGATTCTGATGCAGGGTTGGTGCCGCCTGGAAGAGTTCGAGATTTGGTTCATAAAATCCTGGAACGGTGGGCTAGAGGTGAAGTAAGTGACGAAGATGAAGGAAGTGAAGAAGATGAAGAAGAAAGTGAAGAAGAGGAAGTAGTAATGGAAGAAAAGAAATTAGAGGAATCAAAAGAAGATGGATCGAAGGAGAACAAAGTGGGAAATCAAGATAAGGAGATCGAAGGAGGTACTACTGTTAATGCCATTGGTGGCCAAAATGCTGAGAATGAGGGTAGAGAAGGCCCAAGTGCTGAGGACTCCTCTGGTGAAGACACCGTTGAAGGCACCAAGGATGCGTAGAAGATGATTCTTTCCTTCTTGCGCTTCATTGTTCCTTATTCACTTGCTTGCTTGATGTGGCTTGTGTTTTTTCCTATTTTATGCCTGTCATCGATCTATCTTTCGGAACGACTTGTAATATTATGTAATATTAGACTCGTTCTTTTTCTCTTTTTGTTCCAATCTTGGCATGTTTCGATCCCTTTTTCAATTCGATCCCCCCTGTAATGAGATTACAAGCGTGTTTTGCTTTTTGTTGTCATGATCTCTTCGATGCCCAATCTGAGTGGGACGTGATCAGGCACGCAATTTTATTTTGCGTATACTAGGCTCCTAGGTGGGTTACTTATAGAGCAAATTTTAGGGCTTACTTCGACGTAGAGACAGAAAACCCAAGCTAGTGGGGGTTGCGGATCACCCTTCCCATAGGCCTTTCGCTACTTGCCTTGCCTCAAGCTGGCTAGGATATCGAAGTAGTAGATACCTGGTTTGCCTGGATACATTAGGATGCTTATGGTGGGTATCAAAGATACCTGGTTTGCCTAAGTAGAGCAGGATTATTATGGTAGGTATCGAATCAAACATCGATAATACAAGTAGCACTATGGGGAAGTGTCGGTCAAATATGGATCTTAGACATGGTAATGTACTTCTGTCGCGGCCACGAATTCAACTCTTCGATTCTTAATCGCTCCTCCTCGATTTAGCGAGATTTAATTTCTGAAAGAGGTGCCCTTAATTAGCTCGCGTAACTCGCTTGTCATTCCCGTGAATGTAAACGAGTTAGCTGCCTCGGGGATCCACCTACCCTAATGGTAGGGGATCATCCCATTATTATCCCCATGATGCCTCGTCGGGGAGGTTTCAGAGATCGAATGGTAGTGGGTCCAAATGCCTCTAGCTTATGTAGCTTCGATGTAAAGTACCCACCGCTAACGGGGTATCTTGTGGGTAAAGGAATGTGTCATGTAGTCACAGGGTCCTTGCGACTACATCGACCTCATCTTTGTGCCTAGTCTGGTAGGTCTTTGCATGGCCTAGTCTGGTAGGTCTTACATTTTAATGTTTATGTGCCCAGTATGGTGGGAGTTTTGCCCAGTCTGGTGGGATATTGTGCACCTGGTGATCACCCAAGGCCTTTGTTTGAATACACCTAGTCAGGTAGGATTTTGCCAAGTCTGGTGGGACTAGTATATCGAGATGTTATATATCAAGCAGTATTTTTTGTTTATTAATCGAAAGGGGGTATCGAAGTACCCATGATACATTTATTTCTAGGAGTAATATTTTCTTATATACTTTGTATTTCAAGCATTACCGACTCCTGACCCATCTTCGTTAAGTAAATTGTATGCCCCCTTCCCTGCTGGCTGTTTGACTACGAACGATCCTTCCCAGATAGGCTATAGCTTACCATAGGGTCCTTTCTTATAAGGTGGGATTTCTCGCAACACCAACTCTCCCGGATGAAATTCACTTTCAATGAATTTTTTATTGTATCCCCGTGCCAATCCATGTTGATAGTCTATTATATTTTGGAATGCTACTTCCCGAGTTTCTTCTAGGTCGTATAACTTTGAAGATATTAAATCGGCAGTAAGGTTCTTTTCCCAGGATATATGCTTGTATGTTGGCAGCATGACCTCCGTTGGTAGCACCGCCTCTGTTTAGAATGTGAGCTGAAAGGGAGTCATCCCAGTTGCCTCTCTTTTAGACGTTCGATAGGTCCATAGTACATTGTGCAAATGCTCGCACCATTGTTTTTCGTGATGACAGACTCTCTTTTTCAGGTTATCTTAGATTGTTTTGTTGGTCGCTTCTGCTTGACCATTGTTTTGAGGGTAGATCGGGGTTGACGTTTCGAGCTTGACGTTGTATTGGCTGAGTAGAAGTTTGACATCGTTGCCCACAAACTTTTGCGCATTATCTGATACTATCATGGCGGGTACACCGAATCTACAAAAGATATTTTCCCATATGAAAGTGAAGACATAGCGTCCAGTATGATTTCTTAATGCTTTAGCCTCGGTCCATTTTGTAAAATAATATGTGGCAACAATAATATATTTCCACTGCCCCGAACCTGCAATTAACGATCCTACGATATTGATCCCCCATGGGCTCAAGACTGAGTTTAGGCTAGTGGCTGGCGCATGTATCATTTTGGCGAAACGTTGGCAGGCATCACATCTTCGAGAAATATCCTTAGCATCGATGTGCACGTACGACCAGTAGTATCCTTGTGCTTTGGTCTTTTGAGCTAGCGCTCTCGCTCCGCTGTGATTCCCTGCTTCTCCAATGTGAAGCTCCGTCATCAATGCAACACCATCCGCTCGACAAACGCATCTTAGCAAAGGTCCTAGATAATATTTGCGATATAATACTCCATCGAGAAGTCTGTAATTTTCGGACCTGCTTATAATCTTGTGGGCCAGAAGCGTATTACTTGGTAATTCCATGGTTTCCAAATATTTCCTGATTGTTGCTCTCCGGTCGTCATTGTTTCCATCTACTTCAATTGTCATTATATGTTTTTCCTCTGAGTCTTTGATAGACGATCGTTGTACCCTTTCTATCTCGATACCAGTAACACTCGTATCGGTTATCTTCAAAGCGATGAATGCTAAGGCATCAACATACCTATTGTCTTTCCTACATATGTGGCATATCTTTAAGTCGTCGTTGGGTGTCTTTTGATTTTGGTTCGATATATTGCTTCAGCGCCATAGCTCATGAAAATGACTTGCAAAAATTAACCGACAAGTGAGGTCCAGTGTAACTTCCTTAGTTTCTAAGGGTCTAACATGTACGCTAATGTTCATAACCGATTCTAATAAGTGAAACTCCAAGATTATCTCGTGTAATGCACGATCCAACGACATTCCTAGAAATGAATGCCCCACTTTCCTAAGATGTCTTTTTTTAGAGAGAAACTCGAAGATGACCTTATAAATTATTTTCAATGAAATGTAATATGGAAGATCTTAAGGGTATTTAACGTAACTCGAACTAATCCGAGAGTAAGAGATATTTTCCCACAAAAAATTTCGACAACAGTTAATTTTGCTTTTCCTTTAGATCTATGCTGAGATTTATTAAATACATTTTGGATCTTTAAGAGATCTTGTTTTTCCAAAGCTTAGATTCCTTAAAAACTTAGATCTATTGACACGATGATTTACTTGTATGTTCCTTAGTATTCTAAAGCTCAAAATCTTTAGAAACTTAAGGTTGTTGAGCTATTTTTAGCCTAAATGTGTAAAAAAGGAAGATTATTCAATGAAACTGAAAACCCTGAAAAACAAAAATTCAAGAAATTTTGAAAAACCTACAAAGCATAGGCATCCCGAAGTCTTTTAATCAGTCCCTGTTTCTAGCGCCAAACTGTGTTGGTATAAAATCTGCATAGAGATCTTATACCTAACAGCCAATAGATCAATACTAAGGATACATGTAATTCAGTCTAAATTGTGGTCGAACTGTAGTTTGAATTATCATACTAAACCTAATTGGAGACTAACAACAACTTAACATTATATGGAAGGTAAGATCAAATATTATTAACATTAAGTATAAAATTCCCTTAGTGATTACTCTACAATGGATATGAGCTCAAAAATCCAACCCTTGCCAATGCGCTTGAAAAGAGGTGATACCGAGATACACCACTAACTTTTTAATTCGTGAACCTAGTTGATTATGTTGCTTGAACAATCTCATAAATCAATATTCAAGCAACAACCCGAGTACAGTTCTGAGAACCTAATCCCAACAAGAACGAGTTCTTGTAGACCTCAACAGATATGGATTCACTCAAGGGTATGAATCAACAAACTTGCAATACTCTAATTATATAGATCAGAGATAATATAATGCGGAAGGGAAAAGTAATGCAAGACACCAGAATTTTGTTAACGAGGAAACTGCAAACCACCAGAAAAACCCCGGGACCTCGTCCAGATGTGAACACCCACAATATTAAGCGAATACAGACGCTAGCCTACTCTCGGACTTCGGACTGGAATGTATCGATACTGAATTAACCCTACAAGCAACTCAGCTACCGTTGTGCTCCTACGTCTCTTGGATCCCGCAGAAACCTACGTACTTGATTCCTCTAGCTGACGTCCTTTACAGGCCTAAGAGTTGCTCCACTTCCCTTCGTGAAGACTAGCGCTACCCTGCCTCTAACAGGACACCTGGTGTACTCGATTGTAATTAAACAAGAATACGATTGTTTTTTCTTTAGACTAAAGTCAAGGTTAATGAAAATCGATATGTTGATTAGGGCTTATTGATCTAGCCTAAACAGCTTTACCTCCTAACGCTTGACGAACTTAGTACAAGACTTGGTTCGTGAATATTGCTTACGGAACTTCTGGGGCTTATGATACGAGATCTGTCGTACGAAGTTTCTATCAAATCTTGGTCGTGATAAGATTGAAATAATTCAATCGACCCAAGATACAGGACCAGTAATTTTACTTCCGACCTGTGCTTCACGATCCTCAAGTGAAGTCTTTCAAATAGTCGTAGTCCAAGAAAAAGACTTCGAGATGACGACCAACCTTTATGCAAGGATATACAGATGTGTATAGGATTGAGATTGTATCTTACAGAAGGTCATCTATTTATAGTGATCATCAAGGGACGCTTTGCTTTAAAGTTAAGCAACTTTGAGTGAGGCTCAAGCAAGTTTCCGAACTTAGAAAAGTCCATAGGCTTGCATTGAGGTCCAACTCAATCTTCTTCTAACCCGTTGGTCTAAACCTAAGGTTGTGAGAAGACTCGCCTTGATCCATGAAGGATGGCAATGTCTAAACAAGTTTGGCCATGCTAAGGAGTTCATACACAAGTATACGAACTCAAAGAAAATTGTGGACATGAGCTCCATGGGCTATATTGTGAAAGCTTACGAGAATCTGTTCACAATAGGCAAGAACGTCAACACATGAACGCGTATGTTTTTGAGAGGTTCTTTCCATGGCTTATATGTACGCGTACATATTCGCGTAGATAGAGCAAATTGTTGAGTTCAGGAATTCCATGAGTTCTCATGTACGCGTACATGTTCACGTACATACAAAATGCTCAAGTTCAATTAGAAAAGTTGTCCAACATATGAACGTGTACATGAACGCGTACGATGTTCAGTCAATCTAAGAACTAACTCAATATTCTACATTCTACTTGTGCATTGGTCATGTAATGACTTAAATGCTTAAGAGAACTAATCTTTATAATCCTTTGGATCACATAAACAATATCATAGACTATTTTGATGATAAATTGGTACATACGAAATATGAAAGGAAAATATTTATAACCTTTAATGAGGACGATATGTTTTATTTAATATGTAAGCTCCGGTCTTCATCTTCAGCGATCTTCGTCTCGAATACCTAAAACTATCCTAGTCCGAGTTGATATTGTAGACTTATCAAGGATTGTGTTTTTGTCATCTAAACTTGACAACTGACTTGAGATACCAACATCAGTGGGTTCAACCGAGCAATGCTCTAACAATCTCCCTCTTTGTCAATTTTAGTGACAAAACCAATCTTACATATGGATTCCAAAAGTAAAATCCTTTAGCCCTAACCATAATGTACTTGATCTTCTGTAATATTCAACGTCTTCAAATATGATCGAGTGTTCCTACAAGTGAAGATTCAAGGTTGAGATAACAACTCAAAAGTCACCACACATCTTGGTTATAGAAGGACATAGTCCAACAAGAGTTGTTATGCGATTGAGTAGCATACAAAACTTGTCAGCATATTGCACCGATGCTTAAAGATGTTACACAATATGATATGTTCTCCCCCTTACTCAATACACTAACTTTTTCTTTGACATGACAAGCACATCGATTTTACTCCCCTTATGACAATCCCGAAGACATATGTCGAAGTAGTTAGAAGATTTTACTCCCCTTACTACAAGATTTCTCCCCCTTTTTGTCATAAAATTAGACAAAAGACAAAGAAAAATAGGAATCATCATAAAATAACATCAATGTAGACAAAGGTAAACATACCTGAAACGAGAGATTAAAAAGGCAATTCTCTCGCAATTTCCACAGTCGCACACCCCCAAAAGATATTATCATGAAGCACAAGTTCAAAAGAACTCTCCCCCATTATGTGTTATTCCCTAAAGAACAACGCGACGACCTTCCCAAGCAAGGATTTTGAATAATTCTTGGGCTAACGCACAATTTTACAAGTAAAATTGCAATTATTTTTTCTTTCCTAGCCAGTTAAGGTCAAAATAGGAATTCAAGGTTTAATCTTCCAAATTCTTAAAGAGTTCCGGTCAACCATCACCTTTAGAGAAAACATAAGGTTACCCCTTCCTAGTGGTTGTAAGACTAAGAACGAAAGGTACAACACCTTATCCAGCTGTTGATGGTGGTTTTTGGCGACGAGGTCACATGAGTAATTTCGCATCAATTTCTGGCGTCCTGGGATAGCTCAAGATAAGGTATGAATTTATTTTTTACAATAGGGATAAGATATTTGGTTGCTATTAGCCATATTTTAATATCTCGCGACCCTAGCCTAGTAGCATGGTCCATATCCCTGACCTACGTATTAAAATACCTATGCATGTGCATTAGCCTAGCTCATGCTCGAGCCAAAACCCTAGGTGCTTCACGCCACTCCATGGCATACCTTAGAAGTCACGGCATTGGTCATGCCAAAACTTTGGCCATGCCTAAAACCTTAGAAGCACACGTTATTAGCAAGGCCTAAACCTTGGCCACGCCAAAACCTTGGCCACGCCTAAACCTTGGCCACGCCAAAACCTTGGCCACGCCTAAATCTTGGCCACGCCTAAAACTTGGCCATGCCCAATCTTTGGGTACCCACGGCATTGGCCATGCCTCATCTTTGGATGCCCATGGTATTGGCCGTGCCTAACTCTTGGATGCCCGTGGCATTAGCTTTGCCTAGCCTTTGGAGGCCCGTGGCATTGGCTTTTCCTCATCTTTGGATGCCCGCGCATCCTCCCTTGCTTAATCCTTGGAGGCCCACGACTATCCCCTGCCTTAGTTTATGGGTGTCCATCACCATTAGCTTGCCCTAACCTTTGGATATCCATGTTAGTTAGCTTGGCCTGATTTTGGGTGTCCATGCCACCTCTTTTGCCTGATTTTTGGACGCCCATGGCCGTCCCTCTCTTTAGTTTTTTGGGTGTCCATACTTATGGCTCACCTTAATCTTTGGATGCCCATGGCATCACCCTTGCTCAACTATTTGGGGGCCCTCACGCCACCCCTTGCCTAGTCTTTGGATGCCCACGCATCCCCTTTGCTTAGTTTCTTGGACATCCACGGCCATGCCCTAGCTTATTGCTTGGAGGCTCACGGCCATGACTTGGCCAAACTTGTGGAGCTCCACGGTTATGCCTTGGCCAAACTCTTGGAGGTCCAAGATTATGCCTTGGCCAAATACTGGAGGCCTCATAATCATGCTTAGACTAATTTATGGGGGCCTCATAGTTAGCTCTTGCCTAATTCGTGGGGGTCTTATTATTTCCCCTCACGTGTACTTATGGAGGTCCATGATCATCATCTTCCCCTCACGGCTATCCTTGCCTTCTTTGAGCTAGAGTTCATCTTTTCCTAGCCTCCCCCTATTTATGGGTCCCACTGATCCAAATCCTAGAGGATTATGGATTTTCTTAAGTCCATAATACTCTAGTTTCCTAATCAAGCTCGGAAATCTGGCAGTTCAGCTCACGTATTTCCTCATGGCGTGATTTTTACAGCCCAATCCATAAGGAATTGGAAGGCGCTTCCTTCACGAAATATTTTCCTCTATGAATTTCCTATAACATACTAAAAATTCAGATTTTTATCTAATATAGGCTGGCCTGAGAGATTTTACCAATGGACAACATGCAAACTGTCCAGAAATCCGAAAATAACATAAATGTTGTGGTTCATCCGTTGCGCCCTATGCCTAACTTCTCAACAAGATTATTATACCATGCAACATGGCTTATTATAATTATTGTGGCCTATCTTTAGGTCTTGTACTGGCAATGCTTATGCATTCTCGATGATGGCTACGCTGTGATAGCATCATTCGTCTGTTTTTCCTGATTATGGACTTGCTTCTATAAATCAGTGCTATAATTCTTAATCATGGCTCATGGCTATGACCCATATTATTTTAGACATTCATATGTCTTCATTACTCAGGGAATTGGTGCATTACATGCCACAAGCCAATTTCTCATATTTATGGCAAACCGAAAGTCGTACTTATTTGACTAATGCCACAGAGAGTTGCTGAAATCCTCTCAGTCTAATTGGCGATTGCATAGCTCAATCCTTAGACTTATCTTATCTTATCCAATGGCGGTTGCTAGCTCAACCCTTAGATTTATCTCATTGGTTTAAATGGCGGTTGCCCGGCTCAATCCTTAAACCAAAACCTAAAAGAGACACACAAGCTTATCGCTTAATCTCTATCTTTACGCAAAAGTCCTGAGTTTACCAGTAATTGGTACGACTTTGCACTTAGTCAGCTTTGACTTAACAAATATTCAATCTTTAACAAATCTTACGAGAATCAAGTAAGTTACATGGGGGGATATTCTTTAGGGTTTTGGTTTGGCGGTCTACGGCACGTGTGATTGCAACGGCTCAATCACTTAACGAGAAAGAAACCAAGTCGTGTGAACGTTGCTGAGAAGATGGGATAAGGTAGTGGGTTGTTAGTCTTCCCTATTATTAGGCGCAAGACTCTTAACAACTGACCCCACTCTTTCCTCACTCCCACTCTTCCACTCCTTCCACTTCTTACGAGATCAGTTGAGAATATATTGCTATAAATAGGTCACTCGACCAGTTGGGAAATCATATCTCATCCAACAACAGATAAGTTCAACAAGTTCAGTGCAAGTATAATCAAGTCTATCTTATCGATAATTGATTAACTCTTCTCATTCAGCATTTATTATCTAGTGAGAACTGAATATTCATCCTTATCTAGCAATATCAATCTCAATATCACAGAAAATTATAGCAATTCTCTGATCTCGTCTTTCTCTGCTTCCCTCCCTGAACCAACCCTAAAATCCTCTTCTTGTAACTGAAGCAATACTCGAACGACCATTTCTTGGTTTAGGCGAGTCTTGTTCGATCTTGACCTCTCGAATTCATCACAATCTTTTATTACATCATCACACTTCATACTTTACCCCTCAGATTCTCTTTATTGTTTTACACCTAAAACATTTGGCGACCACAGTGGGAGGTCATTATATCGGTTTTAAGAAGATATGGTTGAAACCAGGAGGCAGAGTTCAGAGAATACAAATTCTCCAAATAACCCTAGTGTCCCCACGAGTTTGCCTACTGCAAGTGGGGTCACAAACACCCAAGTTAGTGGCGCCATCACCTCTGGCCCCACAACCCCAGCCGTGAGCTCAAACCCTAACCCTAATTTTGCCTCTGCCTCAACTCAGAGGGGGCCAACCTCATCCCCTTTCTCTATGGGCGTGTCAACCCCTCTGGTGGGTTCCACCACGCCAACCCTATCCCAAATCACGTCCCCCTATCTCATATGGTGGGGACCACCAATACCACTATCTCTCCTACCCCTTACGCTCCTATCTCAAGCCGCACAGAAGCTTTTCTCTTTGGGCCCCGCATAGGAGAAACAAGGAGTACTGAAGACTCACCTAGCATTGCGGATCTCATGAAGACCCAACAAGATCTAGCCCTGAGTCAAAACAATATGGTGAAAACCCAGATGGAGTTGCTGACTTGCTTGAGGACTCTCTCAGAAAAGTTGACGCCACCAACAAATCCAGGGCTTTCACGTGTGGAAACCCTATCTCACTCCAACAAGGCGGGTCCTTCTCAGATTCACGTTATTCCTGATGATCAGGATACCCATATCCACACCACACGTGGACCAAACACAGGTTTGCAACATAACTTCGTCACTCGTGAAGATTTGCAGAATCTTTTGCAGGCTCGGAGCATGGAGAATTCAGATTTGTTTCATCGTCATCAACCTCCATATCCAATCGAAGTTCAACGGGAATCTCTTCCTGAAGGATATATCACGCCTTCATTCTCGATGTATAATGGTATTGGAATGCCAGAGAACATATATCTCGCTTCCTAGAATCATTGGGAATACATGAAAGAAATCAAGTTGTATGTCTCAAGGAATTCTCGAAATCTCTGATGGGAAAGGCATATACTTGGTATAATAATCTAGCTCCTAATAGCATTCTCAGCTGGAGCCAGATGGTTAATGCTTTCCTCAAGAAATACTTCTTCGTGTCTGAGTAACTCACTCTTTCCGATTTGGGGAGACTCTATCAGCGAAACAATGAACATCCAGATGATTACGTAACGAGGTTCAGAACTCGTTCAGTGGATTGCAATGATCCAAATGTGACAGAGGTACAGTTGGTGGAGCTTTGCATCAATGGGATGATACCAGTATACCGCGCCTTATTGGAGAATTTGGATATCGACAATTTCACCAAGCTCCATAAGTCCGCCAAGCGATCTGCCACTACTGCACTACTAGAAAGGCCCAGGCCTTTAAAAGCCGAAGAAAATCGTGGTGAAACGCGTGCCAGCAAGCGACTTGTCAACAAGCAATATAACTCTCTTCACTCGATTCACGCTGTCACTGAAGGTGTTAAGAGGAAGGCGCCTACTTCTGAGGCCCTACAATTGAAACGTGCAGCTCCAGCCCAACCTCAAGCTCCGGCACGGGTCCCAGCTAATACCCCTGCACCGAAGGCACCACGACAACAGAGGGAATTCCCTAAGATCCCTGATTTCCCATGTACCATGGATGAAGTGATAGAGCTCCTGGAAGCATGGATTCAAGATGGTGCTGTCAAATTACCTCCTGTACGGAGAGAGCCTACAGCACAAGAAATGACTGATCCCAAGTATTGTCATTTTCATCGATTCGTCAATCATCCCACCAGCGAGTGTCACCGACTCAAGCAAATCTTCAACGAAAAGATCGAGTCAGGAGAGTTGAACTTGGGGATTGAGGGTGTGCATAAGAATCCACTCCCTCAGCACCAACCTCAACGTCAACACCAACGTCAGCATCAACCTAACATTCGAAATTTCACCATCTCCGGAGAATCTGTCAAGCAAACTGCTAATTATTTGATGGAGAATTTATGCGAGCTCTTGCATTTTTCTAGAAGTCAGCGAAGCAATATTTTCGCTGCCCTCAGCTGGATTGCTAGCGGCAAAGAACTACCTATACCTGAAAAGGTTCAGCCAAAACCCGGCGAAGTTACACCAGAGATGATGGCAGGGGAACGCGTTCCAATACCGATTATCTCTGCTCGTCTCGGAGGTACGAATTTTAAGAAAGTTCAAATTGATGCTGGTGTTATGGTTAATCTAATTCCAATCAAAACACTCCAAGCAATTGGGATCTCTCGACGGGATGTCATCTACTATCCCACGGTAACGAAAGATTCAAAAGGAAAGCTCCAAGACATATATGGTCATGTTACTTTGGATCTGAAGGTGGACTCTGCTCGCACCAAAACCAAGTTTCATGTAATCAAAGAGGATGAGGAACACGACATGATCTTAGGACGTCCCTGGCTCCATGGGAAGAGATTTGTGCCTACAATCTCACCTGTAATCATCAAAGGCCAAGAGTTCATGTTTGACCAAGAAAGCTGCAGCGTGGGAAAGCTGGAATACCGCGTAGGGTCTGAAACTCTGGTGATATTCAAAGAGGTATGTGAAAGTGATTTGAAATACTTTATTCAGAATTATTTAGTCATGGAAATCCTATCCAACGTGTCCCTACACAAGGATTGGATGATTCTTCGACTTGGGGACTTGATTGCATCAAGTCTATCAATCCCTCTGAGGCACCTCTGGAGGAAATCAAGGCCACTTCCAATAGATGGGTCCGGGCAAAGCAACGGTCTTATAGGCGAAAGACACCTGAGATGTCATGGGTTCCTAAGGCTACTTTGCAAGAAGGAGACAAGGTTATGCGGCGCACTAACCGAAAAGTAACTTCTATTCCGGGGTCCACTGCGAATTGGGAAGACCTTATATTATATCTCGAGTCATGCCTGATGCACGATACATGATAAGTGCAATACATGAGAGACTCTCAAACATGGTGGTCAACGGCAAATGGCTCAAGAAGATATGAAGACTCACTAGAGTTTATTTATTTCATGTAATTTCAATTCCTCCAAAATAAAAGTGCAAGCAATCTCTTGCCTTTTAACAAGTCAATTCAATTCAAAGGAATTCAAATTCAAAACCTATGAGTTCAAAAAAAATAATCAATTCCTATAAACCCTTTGTTCATAAAACCAAATAAAAGCAAAATAAAATTCTTTTGCTCCTGAAGTCTCTCAGAAACACCCCTCTAGTGAAGATTTCGCTCCTTCATCAACTGCTTTCTTCAATAGAGCTATATCAGCAGCTTTCTTCTCCGTCTTCTCAGTTAACTTGCGGAGTTCCTCAGTCATAATGGCATAATTCCTCTCTTCTTGCTTCACCAAATCCTGGGTGAATTTGCCAGTAGCAGCACGCCTTGTTCGGATGAACTGGATTCTCGCCTGAAGCCACAACAAGTTGGGTTTGAAATTTTCAAACGAAGCAATCAGATCTTCTGCTTCATCTAACGCCTCATCTGTCATCTCCGTTAGAGGGGTGGCATACATCTTCGAGATCAAGCTCATAAGATCTGCCACAACACCTGAAAGTGTATGCGAGTGGTCACGCCTTCCAACAGTAATAAGGTGACCATAAAGAGCCCATATTTTCTTATAGTGGAACGTGTTCCTCAGGGACATTAAATCCTTCCACTAGTATATGACCAGGAAAAATTATTTCATGGGGAGGATTATACGCTGAACCAGCATGAAGAAACTCGAGAAAAGCCCACTTGGCAAGAGCATCTGCACCAGTAATGTCGATATCCTCATAAACTGGTGTTTCTCTGATAACAATCTGAAAGAAAGATTCAAAGCAAGCAGAAGTTTAATAATATGTTCAAGCTACATGTTAAATGCTTAACATAAAGAGGATAATCAAGTTTACCTCGGTATTGGGAGGATTTTCATCAGCAACGTTGTCAAAGTCCTTGTTAAGGTTGTGACCCGCACTTAACCTTTCACCAGCAAAGTAGGTGTCATTCATTGCTTCTTTATCTCCAGAAGGCTGCAAGAGCAAACGAGATGAGAATAAAGTATTAAATATTCTATTTTGAATTGAAGAATTTGACAAGAGGTAACCTGTGTCACAGAAGACTTAGGGTCTGTGGAGCCTCCACTGTTATTCTTCTCAGTAATCATATCAGTGGATTTGGACGGCGTATTCGGAGTCGATTCTTCAAACACTGGGCTTCGCTCTGAAGAAGCAAATGAGAACTTCTCGACTCCTGTAGCAGGTCCATCCTACATCAAATAAAGGAAAAAAATCATTAAAAGAAGGTATATCGAAGGATTCACGACGTTATCTTGAAGATATAATTTTCTGACATCTGAATTCTTACGAAGAATGGCGAAAAAATCAAAATCTGTACAAATCAGTAAGAGATATGAAGAAACTTCCTTCACGGAAGTTGTTCGTATGGATGTTTTCTATCACGTGCTAAAAGGGCTTAATTTTTGGAGCAATCTACTGGCCGGAGTGATTTTTCCACTAAACAGCGTACAGACTGCGACATTACTGGACGTGGCGTCACTTTGTGGCACATAAAATAACGAGCAAAAATGCGTGAAATTCATATTTTCTTTTTCGAGGTGAAAGCTACTGAAGTCCTCTTTCTAAATTGGGGTCAACCATCGAAATCCGACATCGGATGAAGATTCTACGGTCATTCCCGTGACGAGACTCAAAACAGGAAAATCTGACGGGAATTTTTACTTTCACACTAAAGTAAGAATACGAGCAATGGAATGAAGTCTTACCTTCACCCAATCTTGTGTACTAAGATTGGGGACTTGCTTATCGTTTAAGAAGTTCATCATTGAGTCATCCTTCCCTTGGAAAAGCAATGATTCTCCCGAAAGATGACTACCCAAAGACAAAGACATTGGCGTCGCAAAATTGGTGAGTCTTGAGCTAGGCGATGAAGGTTGCTGTACAAGACGTGATGATAAAGCGTCAACATCAGTATAAATAAAACTTATGAAAGCATTCGAAAGTCGAGGTAATTACCAAATCATTCTTATCTCCTACTTTACGTTTAAGAGTGCGATATTTGAGCAAAGGATATGTTGCCAAGTCGTTTTTGGAAGGAATGGCGCATACTTCTTTAGGGAGAGCCATGAAGTCTTTACATAACTTTATTTGGCTATCCCAAAATTGCCTGCCCGCTTCGGTGAATGATGGTACTCTTTGCCCTGAGAGGAATAACACGGGACTGAGCACCTTGGTATGAAGATCCTGCATATTCTTTGGAGAAGCACCTCGCTGCATCGGGATATCTTGGTCAAAGCCCATCTGACGAGCTCCTCGGTCAATGTTATATGCCTTGGTAACATAGCGCCCTGCTTCATTAATACCAATGAGGTGACCGCTGCAACAACTTATCATAAAGATTTTCTCTGCTTCAGTAGGAAATCCGTTTGCAACAAGGACCTTTGCTGGAACACTGGGCGGAACATCACCAAATGATCGAAGCTGAGCTACACCTTCA
>JAJJMA010123851.1:0-22077 GCA_023529015.1 Papaver nudicaule
CAATCCAACCAACCAATATTACATGATGTGATACTATCTAAAGATATTACCTACCTATGCTTCACAAATCCTCAAGTGAAGTCTTTCAATAGTCGTAAGCCAATTCCCGAAGTAAATATGTGTATAGAGGTCGACTCCTTAACATTATAATCACAAAATCATCAACAAACGACTATGAAATGTTAAGGAGTAAATATGTGCATAGAGGTCGTTTGATGATGTTTTTTTTTTTTTTTTCTTTTTTTCCTCTTTCCTTTTAGCTCTACAAGTATATGAGAAAAGGTGTAAATAGAATTGAAGTCGAAACCAAATATATAGGAGTTTGAAATTCCATCGTCGATAGCCGTATAAGTCCAAGTGGCAAAGAGATAACCACCAGGTGAAAAAAATTCCACCGCTTCTTGACAAAGACTCTACCAAACGGCATAATCTCAGCCAATCGCTCAAGCCTTTGCTGATATGCTCACGTTGATGGCTTGAGCGACGAGTTTGAACATACGAGAGATGTCTAGACTCCATAGTGGTCTCTAATTCCCAAATCAAATTTTGGCGATTTGGGAATTGCCCATAAACAGTATAAGGTGCTGTTTGGTGTAAAGTGTTAGACTAAAAGGGTGGCCCTTGTTAAATCGGTAGTCTTTGTCGAGTGAAATTTGTGAAAACAATAGAAAAATGAGCGATTGGTGAATGAGATCGGTGGTTTACTCTTTTTGTTAATCACGTCAGTTTCAATTACGTCATTAGGCAGTCGTGCTACAGGGACACCGTTTTTTTACACCATCTTCTTACACCCCTATGTGGCATTAACATTCACCATAGATTCCCACCCACTCAACTCCACCCAAAATATACAGGCCCCTCTGCTATAAGAATGAGCCAACCATAACATGCCACGTTATGGTGTAAAAATCCGGTGTTTTTTAAGTGCTTTCGGTCCTTGGGCATTTTGCCCTTTTTCTTTTCAATTGTTTCCCTGTGACGAAACAGAGTCAGTCTCCAATCAAAATCTCTCTCCCCCCGGCAATCACGAAGTAGAGTTAGTGAAAAGTATCGATGTTTGTGAGAAGAGAATCTTAAGAAAGGAAACTCATAATTGGTTGCCTTTCTTCTCTCTAATCAATTAAATTGAGGAAGAAGAAGAAAAATTAAGGAGAACGAGAGAGAAAGCGGTAGTCATTAGCAAATTCATCTCAAACAAGAAAGAAATTAACGCTGGCTGTGACTCCCACTACCCACGAAGATGACACAGCAGCAACAACGACAGCGTCTCTCCTGTGGGAAGAGGAAAAAGAAGAAGGAGCTCCAGACACAGCTCATCAGATCAGCAATGGTCATTCCTCTTTTTTTTTAACTCTTTCTTCTATCCAATTCAATTCATTCATTTACCTATTTATTTATTATTTGTTTATTACTGTTAGTATCGAGATTGAATATGTGCATGTATCAGATTCATGGTTTCAAGTAGGATTTGTCCTTACAACTGGTATCAACAGCGCATATGCACTTGGATACTCGGGCACTGTCATGGTTCCACTTGGTTGGTTTGCTGGTTCTATTGGTTTCGTTTTAGCTGCTGCAATATCACTTTATGCGAATGCACTCCTTGCCAAACTCAACGAGTTTGGTGGAAGGAGGCATATTAGGTACAGGGATCTCGCCGCGCACATATACGGTATTATATCATTCTCTCGAGTCCTACTTATGTGATTATTGGTTTATGTCCATGTCTTCTTACATTTTACTTGCATATTTCAGGTAGTAGGAAAGTATATTCTCTTACATGGGCACTCCAGTATATAAACCTATTCATGATTAACACTGGTTTTATCATTTTAGCCGGACAGTCTCTAAAGGTACCTACTGATAACCCAAATAGAAAAACTGTAATCCAACTCAACTTCTATTCTTCATTTCTGTTGTTTGGCAAACATTTCTGTAGCAGCAGTGTTGTGTTACCAGAAGATTTTCTGTAAATTTTTCTTGGGTATATCCTTTCTTCTGCAGGCTATATATGTTCTCTTCAGGGATGACCATATTGTGAGGCTTCCTCACTTCATTGCAATGGCTGGATTAGTCTGTGCCATATTTGCTTTCACTATACCTCACTTGTCAGCTTTGAGGATTTGGCTGGGATTTTCTACTCTCTTCAGCCTAATATACATCGTTGCAGCTTTTGTTCTGTCGCTTCGAGATGGTACTTATCACTCCTACTAACGGCAATTATGTCATAAACTGTCTACAAAGTCACATTTTGCCATGGCTCTCTCTGATTAAATTTCACTTATTATCTGAAGTATTGTTATGATCACTATTGACTTCCAAGTTTTGTTTCTGGTTTAAACAATTTTGTACCCCATGTAACAATCTAGTTCATTCTTGGTTTGTGTAGGACTCAACCACAATGACTTAATTCTTATGTTACTACTATTAGCTCCTGAAAAGTCTAACAATATGTAATTGTACATTATTTGCTCAATAGGGATGAATGCTCCAGCTAGAGATTACAGCATTCCTGGATCGAAAGCGAGCAAAATTTTCAGCTCTATTGGGGCAGCTGCTAATCTTCTATTTGCATTTAATACTGGAATGCTCCCAGAGATACAGGTAAGCTAAACTATCCACGATTATCCCAAGAAAACCACGTGTCTAAAAGGCATAGCATAAAACGAAGGTGATGCATGGAGTTGCTTAGAAATAATGGAAAGATCAGTTAGTTCTCATTGAGATGATAATCTACCTCAGTATTTTGTGTCAAAAGGGTCGATCACCGGTTTCTGTTAGAATAATCACCTCAGCATTTTTCAGAAATAGCAATCTAATTTCTAACTTTAAATTTCAAGGATGCATGAAATCGTTAGTAGTTATCAAAGTTATGTGGATTTGTTAATTTTGAACAGGTTTGAAGATCCTTCGTCAACTTCAAGTTCTAAAACATCTTCTCTGCATCTATTTCAATATTTGTGTATTTTCATTTATTCTGCAAGAGTTATACAGATGGATTGTCAATCTCATGATAATCTCCTAAACACAAACCTAAAGGTGAAATTCGGACTCAGCGGTGTAACTAGCTCTGCGCCTTATATTCGGGTTAATAATTGTTTTGGACAATTTTCTCCGTTTTCTATATTTCCTTTTTCTAGGTTTGGGAGGGTTAATCACATACACCCTTGGAAACATTATCCTACCTGCCAAATTCCTCATCTGCTTGAATTTTCTTACTGTAATTTATTTTAAAGCTTAGCTGATTTTGACCTTGGGTTGTAAAAAAGTTACTGACATCACGTCTGCACAAAAGATTGGTTTTGTGTTTGTATTTGAAATTAACATGGTTAATTTAGTAAAATATCAGAACTTGTATATGTTGAATTCTGAGTTTAGTTGGTTACATCGTTACATGACAGGCAACTGTAAAGAAACCTGTTGTTGACAACATGCTGAAAGCACTCTATTTTCAATTTACTGCTGGAGTTTTGCCGATGTATGCTGTTACTTTTATGGGGTATTGGGCCTATGGATCTACAACATCATCATATCTCCTCAACAATGTCACAAGTCCAATTTGGGTGAAGATAATGGCCAACATTGCAGCCTTTTTGCAGACAGTCATCGCTTTGCATGTAATTTACCAACCTTGTGCGCTTTACTTTTTTTTCTTTCTTTTTTTTAAGAAGAATGTTTTCAAGGATGTCCGTGTGTTGCGTAATACTTACATATATGTGGTAGGAGTGACTGTCATGCCAAAGTCTCATTGTTGCACTTTGAAATGGGGTGTAAGGATCTTGATGGAGAGATTCACTCCGCTCTTCTTTTGTTTGTTTCTTTGCAGTTGTTCTCTTGGGTCTGCCAGGAGCTGTTGTTTTGCAACTTAAGCACCTGTCTAACGTTTAGCTCTTTATTTGTGTTGTATTTCGTAGATATTTGCTAGCCCAACGTATGAGTACTTGGATACACGATATGGGAGATCAAAAGGAAGCGCATTCTCATTTCATAACTTGTCATTCAGAGTTTTTGTGAGAGGTGGTTACCTATCAGTAAACACGCTTGTTGCAGCTCTGCTGCCATTTCTAGGAGATTTCATGAGTCTCACGGGAGCCTTCAGTACATTACCTCTGACGTTTATCCTTGCAAACCACATGTACCTGGTGGCAAAGAAGAACAAGCTTACAATGTCGCAGAAGTCGTGGCACTGGCTTAATGTTTGTGTGTTCAGCTGCATGTCAGCTGCAGCAGCAATTGCAGCTTTGAGGCTTATTGTGGCTGATTCTAAAACGTATCATTTCTTTGCTGATATCTGATATTAATTGTAAAGGTATTCCTTGGTTTTCAAGGGGTCCTCGAGGAAATTGGATCTAGTAAAAAGAATCCAACCTAGCATTCTGCATTTTGTTTGCCTGTTTGTTTATTGCTTGTTGCTCTGCCTTCCGGCATGTTGTAACGTAGGCAAAATATTGCTCTTGCTCTTGGCTTGTTAAAAAAGGGTATGCTTACAGAAAAAATAACAAGACCCTTTCCACATACCACATGCCGTTAAAATGTAAAATTGGCTTAGTGCCACTTGTAAATGTAGTACGCAAGTTCAATAATAAAAATTGAAAAATACCGTTACAGTGAAGATCTTTTATGGGAATGAAATAGCAGGCTAATTGATGTTGTACTCCCCTTGTAAACCGGAGCTGGGCGGGCATACAAACACCACAAGACTATCTAAAACATAGGAAATTAAATACTGCATATTCCATACCAGAAAAGAAAAGGCGAGCCATCCCAGAAGAAGGCTCGCCGCTCGCCTTTTCTGGGTCAGAGGGAGATGAAAGGCTGATTTAGGACCGAGTGAATTATTAGGGAGACCGGACTAATGAGACAAAATAGAGACATTTTGGTGGTAATTAAAGTCACCCCATATATTTGGATATAATTAATCAGGATTAGTGATTTTAATTAGTTTGACTAATCTATTATTAATTTTAATGGTCAAATAACCTCTCTTTCTCTATGTTATCACCACGCCGCCACCACCACCACCAACAGAGCCGCCGTTGCTGCCACCACCACCACCTCCTTTCCATTTTCTATTTCGTCTAGTTTAATCTATTGTCGTCTGGTTTACTCCATTTTCGTCTGGATTTTTTCGTTTTTTATTTTATTTTTTTACACTAAATTCGTCTGGATTGGTTGTGGCAACTTAGCTAACTGAATTTCGTCTAGATTTGGTCAGTTTTCGTCTGGTTTCATCCATTTTCGTCTAGGTTTTTTTCGGTTGGATATTTTTTTTGTTTACACTAAATTCGGCTGGATTGGTTGTGGCAACTTAGCTAACAAAAAAATTCAAAAATCGTCTTGATTATACATGTAGAAGGTAACCGAAAACTGCACTTCAACAAAAATCGTCTTCATTTTCATAAATTTACACTATTATCGTCTGGATTGTGTCTGTCTAACTTAACCGAGAACTACACAATAGCTAACTCATTATCGTCTGGATTTATATACATGTAATCATGAAACAATCCAGACGATAATTCTGGAAATTATACATATCGAAGCTTTTTGAATAGCATGACAGATCAATATAGCATTAAGAGTTTGGTTACTGCTTAAGTTGACAATTAAGAAAGTGAATGAATGATGCATACACTCCCAACAATTAAAATCTTGACAACCTTGATTTTGCACGTTCTATCTAACCAACTTATACAATTTTTGAATTCGGTGCTGGTAGTGGTGGAGGCGGTGGTGTTGTGATGGTGGTGAAGACATGGAGAGAAGAAGATGTTTTTTTTTGTTTGATTAGGTTTTACTTTTTATTTATTTTATTTTGGACACCCCTTATAACACACCTAGGATATGAATTTTGTTTTCCGGTCTCCCTAGTAATTCACCCGGCCCCTAAATCAGCCTTTATATGATAAGCAAAAACGTTGTTATTAGCTAGCTGAACTGCGGGAAATAAAAAAAAGTTTTTTTTTTTGGTAGTAAAATAAATTTCATTAATTATGGAAACTGATTCAAATCTTTACTCAACAAGGAGATAATCCAGGGAGCAAAGTTACAGTAGTGTTCAAATCCTACTTTATTGACTGCTATCTCATCTGCAACATCATTAACATCCCTGCCTACTAGTGAAAACTGAAAACTTTTTTTTAACAGAGACGTTTGATTGCACTAATATGATGTGCATTCTCCCATCTGACAAACAACTTATTAGAACTGACCGACTATTACATTCTTGGCATCAGACTATGATTATATTGCCTAGATTTTGGTATTTCGCCCAAGCTAATGCTTCTCTGACTGCCCTGTATACTAAATTATGGTTTTAAAGTAGTGACTGCACCAAAAGATTTCAAAGTGACAATAGTGTAGGCCAAAAAACCTGCTGCTTCTATTATTTAACTTGTCTATACCAGACCATGAAAAGAAGAATCTCAGTTAATGGGGGGAGAAGGAACAACAAAATGAGCCCTAAAAGCAATAAGAGCATCCAAAAAAATAAGATTGTTCCCATTGTCAAATGACTCAATGCGGAAAATGAGAACATAACATTTATAGTGTGGGCAGGGGTTATTATTCCTAACAGACAGATTTTAAGGGTTACTGAAGCAACCCCCACTAAGAGACTACCACCCATGAAAACCTACGAGGGTTCGTACTCCAAACTTCAAGCTTCTCTGGTAAAGAACTTCTTTGTCTGGTCATGCAGAAAAGGGAAGTTGTCAGAAAATAGATAAAATCAACCATGTTTGCAACGGTCGAAGCAAAAACTTGATATATATTACAATGAAGCTGAAGGTTTGAACTTTACCTGCTCTAAAGTCAAGAACATGATCACATTCCACGATCCTAGCCGACCAAAATTTGGTATGAAACCTTTGTAGAAAGCAAGAGGGCCCTGCAATACGCAAATTAGAATATCAGTAAGTTGTTCTCTTTTATAGCTAAGACGTGAAGAAATGAAGGAAGCGACTTCGATTATTGATTGCAAAGATATCGAAAAAAAAAGGATAGTAGGTTACATCATTTTTCAAAGTCTTGATAAAACAATCAATGGTGCTTTTGTAGGTTCCGTCACCCATCATTCTTGATTTCACCTGCAAACACCGTCATCATTCATATTAAGATTTCTCTTACCATGTGAACATTTTGCTTCTTAGGTAATCAAATTTAAAGATATTAATGATGGTTAAAAATCAAGAGACTGGTCGGTGCCTTCTGTAGAGATGAGAAGTCATCAGGAGTTGAACAGAAACCTGCTTCAGACTTGCCTAGACCTTAGCATCTAAGCCAGGTTGTGGGCTCAATTCCTTACTGATACAATAAAAAGAAAAAGAAAGCCTAGAATTAGAGTATTAACCCTACTCGATTTAGTGACCCTACTCGAATTTGCGTATTAGACCTGCATTCTCACTTTGCCAAAACTTAGCCTACTACGCCTTAGTGACTGATAATGTTTTGCTCATTTCAAGCGTGTGAGATAACAGGGACTACATCTATAGAATGTTGTATGGTCAGCTACGTTACCAACATAGTATATCAACAAATACTAATACTCAATTTCATTGTAGCAAACTAGCAAAGTAAGCTTACCACATCAATTGGTGAACCAATACAGACTGCGAAGAAACCTGCCCCTAGACCAGCAAGGAGATGAGTAATGACATTATCTTCGAAACCTGGAAGTTTCAAAATTGTCTGGATTGGAATGAAGTGAGTCAGATATAGGAACAAAGATGTCAATATATAGATAGGCCACAAAAACGAATCGACCCATCAGACATTGAGAATAAGTACTATGTGCTACCTGTTTGATTTGATCATAACTAGCCAGTTCAGCAGCATTAATGATAGCATTTCGAGCGACGTTAGGCCCAATGCCAGTCCAGAGAGCTTTAACTCCTTCCTATATATTTAAATCAAATTTAGTAAAACTGAATACACAGATAAAAAGACAAAGGAGATAAACTGTATCTTGAAACATAACCTGCTTAACAATTGTGGAGTAAGCGTTCAGTGCTCCAGAATAACGCCTTGGAACCCCAGGTGGCAACTTTCCTTCTGATTGAAGTCGGACTTTCACAAGATCAGTAGGATTGGCAACTGCAATTGCTAGAGCACCTGTTCCATGTCATAAAAGGTAGTCAGTCATTTGTAACAAAAAGCAATGGAAGTTGATGTTAGTGTGTCTACTGCCAAGCCAAACTAGTTTAAGGCTGAAGTCTGCAACACATGACTTGGTTTTGAGCGATGCCTTATGGGAGTTGATTACCTACAAATTCAAACCATAATAGACGATATATCCTGAATCGGACTAACTGTTTCACTAAATAAAAACAAAGGCCACAGTTGCACTCACCAGTCGTCAGTGCAGCAAGAATCTTCTTGGATAGAGGAACATCTCCAACAAAGTCACTACCAACATACAAGCTTTTAACCTGTGCAACCCACACCAAATATGAGCATTCAACAACAGAGCAAACTGAACAAAATGAAATGAAAGACAGTCTTGTTAAGAAAAAAAAAAAAAAAAGAGACTCACAGGTTCGTATAATCCAATCCTTAACCCTCCATAGATACACTGACGGTGTAATCCAGGGATAATTCCTTTCCAGAGTGAAGCCATGCCTTCTTCCCTTGCAATTGTAGCGACAGTACCCAACATTCCCCTGTATTTAGGTAGAGCAGCTCCATCTCCTATAGGTTTCTTTTGAAGCTGAAGCCTGACTTTAGCTGTGTCCAAGGGGATAGTACAAATCTGCACAAAACCACCATAATGTAAAACTAAAAGCATTTGGCAAATCACAAATATCATTCTGGGTCTGGGATGAACCCAAGCAAGTGAACTAATCATATAGTCCTACATGGGCTATTAGCAATTCATATTGAAAATGATATAAAAAAAAAAAAAAAAAACCAAGCAAGTGAACTAATGCCATGATTCTCATTCCCTTCGACCAAAAGTTAAGAATCGAATGGTTATCGATAAACTGAATAATGATCACCATTGTTTCTTATTTGGGGGGTTTTGGATAATTTTTGTTATCCCTAAATCTAAGAATTGGTGTTAGTACAGTAAAAAGCATGATTGATCCAAGGCAGAAAAAGGGGTTTAAGCAAGTTCTGGTAATGTCACAAGCTAGACTCAAACAAAATATAATGAAGTAATGTTACCTCAGCAAAACAAGCAGCCATAGCACTACTAGCGAACGTTCCTGCGAAGGAAATATCGCCCTTGGATTTCAGATCGGCCACCATTATGAACTTAGTGAGTGAGATACGAACTCTCCCTCCTGAATTTCTTTACTAGTAGTAAGTGAGAAGGAAAATGGACGAAGAGGTTAGGGTTTTAATTTATAAACCGAGGAAAGAAGAAAAAGAAGAGTAATTGAGAAGCCTGGCCTGGGCTTGACCTGACTGACCTGGCGGAGTTAAAATCCCCTTCGAAATATCGAAATGGAAAGAGATGATGTTGGGATTCTGTTCTTTTCCTCACGTCATTCGGGCGTACGGAAAAGTTTTGGGGCAAATTTATATTCGGTACGAAGAAAGCTACCGAGTGGTGTTAATGTTTTTATTTACACTACTCGGTAGATTCGAATTTATATTCGGTAGCTAAAAAAGTCTGCCCCAAAACTTTTCCGTATGCCCCACGACGCCAGGCTTCTTTTACTCTCCCTTTGGGAAAAGTGAAATTATTTCATTTCCCACCTTCCAATGACCCACACAAACCCCAGCTAACTCACTGGCTGGCTGCTACTCCACTTCACAAAACGCACCACCAAAGCTTCTTATTCCTCTTCTAATTGACAGAGTTTACGGATGAAATGAGACTCAAGTTTTTGGCTAATTGGACTGGGGGTTCTGTTACTCTGCCTCAGCATCATTTATTATTCTTATGCTCGAACTTTATTCTTAGTCATCACCCACCTAAAGGCTAACAACATGGATGAAGCTGAAGCAACCGCATATTTTTTTGGTACACCAGGGTACAGACAGATTATCTATCATTAACTTCCATTTCTTATCTAAGATTCTAAATGCAAATAACGACTTTGATAAGAAAAAGCTTTATTTCCTTAAGTTTATCAGTAAATCCTGATGTAGGTGTGTGGTCTCTGTGGAAGTTTTGGCCTCTTATGAGTCGGCGCATAAAGTTTTTGTAGGAAATATATTGGCATTTCATATGAATGAGAAATTGTAAATAAGCGGCTAGGATTACATCTAGTGATATCGATTAACAGGGCCGTCTCTGACATACGGATGTCCCTGTGCAAAAAGAATTCATAGCGCCCTTTGGTGCAAACTTTTTTTTTGCGCGTACATAGATTTTATATCTTTCCTTTTGTATCTGGAGTGTTTACTTCCGGCTGGTATGACAGTTTTAGTATGCATACCAATATAGTAAATAAAATCAATAGGTAATAACATGTACGTTAAGATTTGATGCATCCCCGATTGATATAGTATACAAAATGAGAATCTCAAGTACCAAAACCACATAATCACACATTTATGAGAGGAAATATGATGAGATGTTAACACAAACCACAATTATTGAAATACACCAAAAAGGTTGAAAAGAAAAATTAAAGAACATACTTACTAATGAAGCGCGATTTTGGGCCTATTGAAAAATTCATAGGCATATTGGCATAAGACAAAATAGCGAGAAAAGTCTAGGTTACCCTTTAAAAATGTGAGATTACTAATTTGTCCTTCACTAATTAATCTCAAAACCACTACATCTAAACAAAACCACCCCTACTACTTATTCTTCTTCTTCTTCTCTCAAACAAAAAATAAGCCGAAACCTTCATCGTTTCGTTTTTTTTCTTCGATTAATCGACGAATTCATCGACGATTAACGAAAACTTTCAAAGTCGATAAAATGCCTCCAAAAAATGCTCCTCCGAAAAAACCACAAATCAAATTCACTAATCTACCAAGCAATCCGAATGCGGGTTCTTCATCAAATCAACTCGAACAACAACAAATCGACGAACAAGGAGAAGAAACACCAGAATCAGACCCTGCTATGTGTATGAGAGGGTATGTTACACAAACCCCTGATGATTTAATTGAGTTTGATTGATAGAAATGCTTAGAATCAATGATTTCGTCTTCGTTTTTCGGACACAGACCCAGTCTCGGCTCACAATGTAGTTTAGATCTAGAGCCGAGACCCTTAGTTAAGGAGCCACGTGGGCCTGGGTGTCTCGGCCCGAAGTTTCTTTTTTATGTGTGGGCCGAAATATATTGGTTAGGTGGCATTTGATTTATATGGTCTCGGCTCAGAAAATTTTGAATTTGTCTGGGCCGAGACCCTTAGTTAGGTTGCATTTGATTTTTATAGTCTCGGCCCAGAATAAAAAAATATCGTGTGAGCCGAAACTTACTCTGTGTCACATACTTAGTTCTTGGTTTGGTTCTAAATTTCATTGTTTGTTTGATATTCATCGGTTTTATGGTACCACAGGAGGAGATTGAGAGGGGAGGTTACTCCTAGTAATGTAGGACCAGAGAATCCCCGAGTCGGCACCAAAAAAATTACGGCTTCGGAAAGGAATAGGAATAAGACTAAAGTACCGGCTGGGGACGACGAGTTGTTAAGGGCATATATTCTTCCGTCTGGGGGGCCTGTCATCCATGAACCAACAGACATGCCAAGAAGAGGTGGTAGAGAGGAGGAAATCGAAGAGGAAATCGAAGGGGAATACGAAGATGAACGAGCGCAGAGAAAAGGAAAGAAGCAGGTTCGCAAAAAAAATAAGGCAAGCAGAAAATTTCCTACTCCTGTTGAACCAGAAGAAGTGGAAGGTGATGAAAAAGAGGATGAAAAGGGAAGAGTGCGAGGTACACATGTTCCTTCGGACGATAAGTTCTTTGTTCCAGACTCCGAATACGACATCGGTCTTCCTCGAGATGGAGGACAAGTACTAATTGGCTACAAGGAGTCTTGGGCCTCCGTGATCTATCGAATGAAAGTATTTGTCTAAACTTGTATATGTTTTTTTTTTGTCTTCTTCTCGATAATTACGTCGTATTGGATTACTTAAACTGATGATGTTTGTAGGATCACAAAGATGATGTTCGTCTTTTAAGAAATCAGAGCGGCGCTGTCTGGAAGCTAGAGGATGAAATAGAACCTATCCAAATGATCGTACAACAATCTGGTCTATACGAAGCGGTGATTAATCGACAGGAAGAGTATGATATGGCTACATGCTCTGTTGTGACTGAGAGGTTCCAACCAGAGACGTCCACCTTTCAGTTTCCCAAATATGAATTGGGTTTCCCTTTGGATTATCCAAGGAAGATTCTCGGTCTTTCGGTTACTGGAGTGGACCCGTGTACCGATTATGAGGAGAAGAGTTGGAACCAACTCTATGCTTTGGCCGAAACGGTTCTTGGTTGGTCTAAAAACAAGTGCGAGGAGGAGTTCGAGATCGCCGTTTCAGAGAACCAAAAAACCCCAAAGGAGGTAGTAAAGAAGGGAGTATTGACGAGGGTTCAGAAGACGGTCAAGAAGACGACCAAGTTCAAGTTGGTTCGTTTGAAGGAGCACTTCGGAGGAACCAAGAAGAGAGAAGAAGATAGAGAAGAACAAGAAAGAGATGGCCATCCGAATCCCATGCGCCCCTTCACCCCTGCTGAGATCACTCACCGTGCAGGTGCGTACTTGCTGTACACTATTGGCGCTTATATATTTCCTGACAACACGGGAAATAGGGTGAGCGCACACTATCTGCAATGGTTAACCGATTTGAAGGATACAAGCAAGTACGCCTGGGGTACGGCTACTCTCGCATATCTTCTCGATGGTCTTTCAGTTGCTTCTAGACGCAAAACAGTAAATCTTAGGGGGAACTTCTCCTTATTCCAGGTAAATTTCGACAAGAAACCAAAATTGAATCATCCACAGAAGCTGTTTCGGCTCAGTTATCATTTATATTTTCCAAGCCGAGACAGTCTCGGCTCAGAAACCATTTATATTTTCCAAGCCGAGATAGTCTCGGCTCATAAACCATTTCTCTTTTCCAAGCCGAGACAGTGTCGGCTTAATATTTTTATAAATTTGTAGAGCCGAAACTGTTTCTGTTTCTTGTTTTAATCTTGCTTTAATCTTGTTTATGCTATATGGTTTTGTGTGTGTAGGCTTTTATTTATGATCATTTCCAAAGCTTGGTGCCAAAGCAGGAGGACCCTAAAAAAAGCAACGAAAACCCATTGTGGGCCGAAGGTATGCCTACCACGACTAGATGGGTTTTCGACAAACCGAAGGAACAGGGCAAGATCCGAAAATTGCTGGAAATGAGGAGGAAAATCGACAATTTTGACTTTGAACATGTTAAGTTCAACCCGTATGGAATTAGCCCGGAACCGCCATCAATTTCAACCTATTATGGACCAATTCGGTTTCCAGGAGGATGTGTTGTGTACGACCCAAGACGGATTCTACGTCAAATGGGACTAATATACAAACAGTCCCGAGGGAGAGAGAGTATAAGTTTAGGTTGCTGCCGATTACAGGTAGAACTACCGGAACCGTTAGCACTTATAGTAAATGGCAGCCCCAATATAATCCCGATCCCGTACCGGACTACGAACGCTGGAAAGATATTGATGGTAACCGAATTACAATTGTGCATGCCTTGGATGTTGAGGGTTATGAAGATGATGCAGTTATGAAAATTTCTATTAATGAGGATGAGCAGGATGGTGGATATGCGGCTTGGTATGCTCAACAATCTCATCCTTTGGTCGTTAACTGGGATCAACAAAAACTTTGGGATGCAGCGGAAGCTGAGAGGAATGCGGAAGCTGAGAGGATTGCGGAAGCTGAGAGGCAGGCTGCTATGGATCGTGGGAAGGTTCCCTCGACTGCGGCAGAATGGAAGAAGGTGGTCAAGTACATGGTAAGTTTTTTCCATTGATTGTGTATGTTTTTTTTTTTTTAAATGTCGAACTATAGTAACTAATATTGTTAATGATTTTAATGGTATTAGTACACTAAGGGAACCGCTTTGTTGAAGAAATTTGGGGAAACAATCAGTTGCAAGAAAGGAGGAGCAACGAAGGCAGAGCAACTGAAGTTCAAAGCTGATTTTGAGAATCTCATTGGGAAAGGTGAAGTATCAACTTGGGAAGAGGCTCCAAAAAGGACCAAAAGGGGTCGTCAACAAGATGAAGGTCCAAGTGGAGGCAACGGAGAAGGTTCGGAAGATGGTGGTCGAGGAGGAAACAAGAGAGCTCGTTGAGTTAGTCTTTTAAAACAATTATGGTTTATGGTTGGGTGTGTTTTTAAGTACATTTGTAGGTTATGTTTTCAAGTACATTTGAAGGTTTTACGTGTTCTTAAGTACATTTGAATCGGTTAAATTTAGATTGCGTAATGCTTTGCTACAATTAATAAGCTTAGAGTTCATATATATGTGAATGTTGAGTGTTGTTTACATATAAGCTCCAAGAAAAGTGAAAGCAAACCCATTGGAGGCTCACAGGGGCGTTTTCGGCTCAACAATCAACACAGCAAATGTGAGCCGAGATAGTTTCGGCCCAGTAATAGAAATTTTAAAGGTGAGCCGAGACAGTCTCGGCTTATTCGATAATATTCAGTTATGCGCCGAAATCTCTTGTCTCACTTGCCATATTAGATTCAAGCGCCGAAATGATTTCGGCGCATATCTGTAATTGAAAGTGTGGGCCGAAAATTAATCGGTCGCTTTCACCTATAAGTAGAAACCCTTATTTCATTTGCAAACTATTTGTATTCTTTCTCAAACCTCCTCCCTTCCTCTCAAAAATCGGCTCAAACCAAGAAGAATACGTATGAGACCACACGATCCAGCGGAAATGTCTATTCAAAGGTATTTAATGAACATTTTTGATCAATTTTTGAAGTTTTGGTTAATGTAAAAATTTAGGGTTTTTTAATTTCATCATAAGTAGGTAGGTTTATACGGTTTTCTGAGATTTTTACATTACAAAATTGTCGTTGAATGTTAATCCATCAACATTGAGGAAGAATAAAACAAATTAAGGTTAGAATCAATCAAACAAAACAACAATTTTTGAAGTTTTTTAAGTTTCGGCCTAGAGATAATTTGTTATTGGTAAGCCGAAACTTACACTGTCTCCTTGTAAATGAATTGATCAGTGCCCTTATACACGTTATTTTGTGTTTGGCGATTGTATCTTAGAAATGAAGTGGAAGAATATGAGGAGAAGCCCAATGTTATGGATACTACTTGGCAAATGTATGCTGGGAATGACTTTTTTCGTCGTTGCAAACCGGATGAAGGGATCCTTGTCTTGGGACCCTTGTCTCGTGATGGTGAATATGTCGCTCCAGTGACTGGTGATCCATGGGCCACAAATCACCCTGGAGTTCGTGTCCACCCAGAATGGCTTTGGAGGTTCAACGACCCAACTTGGGGAGTAGGCGCAGGTTGCTACTCACAGGGATTTGACAAGGGAATGGAAGGATTTGCCATTTACGGGGAAAACATCTTTGTTGCAGGAAGCGACAAGGGAGGATATGAAGCTGTGTTTCTTCCCAAGGACCCTTCACATCGGTACAGAGTTATGCAGGCTCACTGGTGGAAGATGCTACCAACCATGCCAATCTTAGGAGAGATGTCTCGTCCTCTTGCTCGTCCCCCGGGGTACACCAAACGCTTAGGTCTTAACCGTATGCGTGGAGCACCTTTTGCCTAAACTAATTAAGGCAACCTATACTGAAAAATTGACCTTTAACCAATTTTCAAGGTTTAATGCATGTTCATCATGTTTGGTTTAAGGCGATGTGTTTTTAGTTCGGCATTTATTTCTTTTCAAGACTATGTTGTTCATGTTAAGTACTTTGGATGTTGAAATTTATTTAAGTGGGTTATGCTACAATGAATTTTATGTTTTTAAGTACCTTTGGTGTTTTGAATATAAGTAGAAGATTAAAAAGAACCTCTTTTTTGGCTCCACAGAACCAGTTTCGGCTCACAGGGTACATTATAAACCTGGGCCGAAACTGTCTCGGCTCACACGAAAATTTCACCTTGTGAGCCGAAACAACAGGCCTCACTGACAATTTGTTAGCCAAGTTTCGACTGGATCGAAATTTAAAACTCTGAGCCGAAACTAAAGTGAGCCGAGCTGTTCTTGAGTGGTCAGTTTTCGGCTTGCTGGTTTTGGAGTTTTTCTGGGCCGAAACTTCTTCTGGTTTCGAAAATCGAAGGAAAAATGGTGATTTTTGGTTCTATTTGTTGGATCCAACCTACATAAACAAGATTAATCATGATGGGGAAGGTATACAAGATGGAAAAACACCCAACAACCTAATATTGTCGATTTTCGTCTTGAAATCGCCCAAAACCCAAGTTTTTTCTCTTCTACTCAATACCACCATAACCCAAAACTCAAAACTAAAAACCAGATTTTTTAGTTAAGATTTAGTTTAACCTAATTATTTCTACTAATTACTATTATTAGTGCTAATCATAAGATTAAGCTCTAATCAGTCAAAGGGTAGATTAGCATTTAAAAAAATATTTTTTACTAAGGGATAGCCAAAGTGTGTCCGGGTGACCCTATTTTGGAAATGTCAATATGCCTATGAATTTTTCAATAGGCCCAAAATCGCGCTTCTTACTAATTAGAAGAAGGCTTTAGAGTGATAATCAGAAGAAACCCAAGTTAAATTAAACAAATACCATTTGGTTTCTCGTCAATGAATGCTTAATATTGTTCTTCGCAATTATGTTTTTCAGATTAATGCACCGATAACTCTAAAATTGAGAACGCAACTTTGATGCAATGTCGTGAAAATGAATAATTGAGTGAGGAAGATAAACGTGAATTTAATCATTGTAGTCTTCACGGTTTGATGATAAAGAAAAAGACTTATAACTAATTTGGTTTCGGCCTTCAATTTAGCAATTTAGAAGTGTAAAATTTTGAATTTCTTAGGTCGCCTTATGCTGGAGCACATCTTGCCACCCTTCAAAACCGGGCTTGTCAATTAAGTTGCAACCCACCGAGTTATAAACAATCATTGGAAAGGGTTTTGTCATTTGGCCAACCGTTACCTTAGACAATTTTTGGCTACCGTTGCATTATTTCTACCCAAATAAAACCCATCTTTATTACGAAGAACAAAGATATGAAAACTTGAAGATTAGTTTCCATCTTCATAGAATGCATTGGAAGAGTCTGTTAAGAGAGTTTGTGCTACAATTTTCGTGTTCGTTGTAATTTGAAGAGCTGCGAAGAACATCGAGGTATTTTTTAGCGCTGGAGACATACATTATTTCCTTTAACAACATTATATACATGGAACTATATGTCTTAAGTAAAGAGATTACTCGACTCAATACATCCGCTTGATCGTTTGTATTCCGATTTCCATCATCAAGGTGCATCCCTTACTTCTTACTTGTTTATTTCTGTTGTCATAGGGTTAAGTTTTACTAAATGTGTAGAATTGGTAACGAAATCGACTTGTTTGAGTTTTTGTCTTAATCATTGTTACCGTGACTTAATAATGAGATTCTCTATGACTGATTGTTCAAATGTTGTATCAAAGTATTTGACGAGTTTGAATCAAAATTTGGGTTGTTAACTGGGAATTCCTAGTCAAACTGCACACAAAGTGTTTGTGCCTGTGTCGGACAACTCTTGTTAAATTTGATACATAGTGTTATTGCTTGATTTGTCTAGTATCGCTAATGATTAGTTGCCAAGATAGTTAAATTTTTCCAACAGTTTCCTAGGCAAGAAATTTGCCAACCTTGTGTTTGCATTTTTTAAGTAAGTATAGTTTATGTGATGATTCAGCCATTTTCCGTAGTCTGCTTGAGTTTCTACTCCACTGTTAGTGTATTTATTGATTGATTTCAGGTATGTTCTCGCTCATCGTTTAGTTTTAGTTTTTTTCTTCTTTCTCTAGATTTTGAACTAGATTCACCTTCCCCTGGGCTTTGGTTTTCCATTTGATTTACTAGCTTTTGCTAATCTCGTCTTCCTTTTGATTTTAGTTTCATTTCAATCTGCTTTAAGTTTTGCTTTCTTTTTGTTCTTAGTTTCTTGATGTGTTAGCTTTTAATGGTCTTCTTATGGCCAAATTTTCAAATCTTGGTATGTCTCATGTGATTTAGTAAAAACTCATCTCCAATATGGTGGTTTTTGTTGCTGTCTTGATTGTTCTTCCTTCTACTTATTTAAAATGAGAATTGCCTGCAACTAAACTAACAAATTACATGCATAAGAAAGGTTTAAATCAATGGAAGTTTAGTCTTAGTGGGAGGCTTTATTAAAACAAGATTAAGATTGTAGAAGCTAGAGATCAATTTTTCAATCAATGGAAGGTTGAAGGTGTAGTCAAGCTCATTCCAATTGGTAACGGTTTCTTTGTTATAAAGCTAGACAATGAGAATGATAAAATGAAAATTTGGTCAGGAACTCTTGGAAAGTGACTTATTGAAAAAGCAGGGTTACCGAAATACAACCAACTTTTCGTTTGGGCTCGTGAGTCTTATGTCGAGATATGGACGATCTCAAAAATCAATATCCAAATTTGTTAATCGGAGTTAGGATCATAAGTGATCAGTCCCTAACGCAAGACAAGTCTTGGTTAGGATCATAAGTGATCAGTCCCAAATCCCTCGAAAGGATTTGGGACCAACTCAACGGTTACAATAACGTACTTCTTGTGTTCGCTTTAATTTTATAATCAGAGATATAATGCGGAAAGTAAAGCACACAAGACACCAGAGATTTTTTTAACGAGGAAACTACGACCTCTAGAAAAACCTTGGGACCTCGTCCATATTGAACACCGCACAGTACTAACTGTCTACAAACACTAGCCTACTATCATACTTTGGTCTGGGATGTAGCAGAGACCAACTCTAACCCTCCAAGTGAATTGGCTACTGTAGCACTCCTTACGTCTCTAGATCTCCCCACAGATCGTCACTCACTTGATTCCCCTAGATGACGTCCTTTACAGGTCTAGGAGTTGCTTTAACCGCTTTTAAAGGCTTATGTCAACAATTCCGGCTTTGCAACCTCAATTATCAACTGTATGTTTCGAATTGTCCTCTTCAGTTTAACATACGTAAGGTGACTTAGTTTGGATTGCTCCAAGTCATACGGAAATCTACTTTACAAACGGGGACTGACAAGTAAAACCAAGTAAACTATGCCCAACTTGTCTCTACCTCAGCTGTGAAAAGAATCACTTAAGAAACTTACACAACTCGAGCTAACTAGCTCTTACAACACCGTGTGCAGCCATACGTTGCTTCAGTTAACCTTGTACGTAACGTATCAGTTCTTGAATGGCCTTATTGCAGAAGAGAAGGACCGTAGAATAGACAAGAACGTAATCAGATTACCAAGGTTACAAGTTAATCAGATAACAGCCACAAAGGTACGTTATCGCCTAACTGTGCTTCCCAACTCTCAAGAGAAGTCTTTATAATCGTTAGGTAAATCCCACGGAGGAACTGCTACCTAATAGAGGATGACTACCACAACAAGCTTACACCGAAGTGCAAAGAGTTTACGATCAATTCCAGAGAGAAACTTCACGTATGCTTGATGCTTGTGGTTTTTGTTCTTTAATCCTCTATTTATAGCTCTCAATAAGATAGGTTGCTTTGGGATAAAACAATAGATTACTTGTGCTACAAGTTAGCAAGTGCCCGTGTAAACATGCCCGTTACTTGGCTTGCACACAAAGAAAGCCTAGGTTAATCTCATTTAGAAATCTTTTAACATTTATCTGCCAAGTGGTTTGTTAGCACTTAACCACTTCAAGATAGAAATCCAATGACCCTGAGAACACCTATATCTTATTGACTCATTGAGATTCGTTAGATGGACCACAAAAGATATTCTGATAAGCACAAGTCTAACTAAGAGATAAGGAGTTATTTGTAGAAACCTGCGTGAAAATCCCGCAGAATATTCACCAGACTGTTCACGTACCGTCCAGGTCTGAAATCAAGGCCAAATACATTGAATCTACTGTTTACGTACATGTACATGTACCGATCAACGTTTTGGGACACATGAGGAAGATCCGGTGCCACTGTTCACGAACCGATTTGTGAACCGCCGAGTTTCAGATTAGGGGTTCGACTGGATCCGCTGGAAGTACTTGGGTTGGGCCAGTTTTCCTGTACTTAGACGTGTGATATCTCCTCAGCTATAATCCATGGACTTTTCTCTTAGATTACTCCTTTAGATTCACCAAATTTCCTACATGTGATTTGCAAGCAAGTCATTGCACTGGAAAGTGTATTGTATATATCTCATGTATCTTGTAACTCAGTATAGTGGGAACATATACCAACATAACTCATGGTTATGTAGACAAGAGTACAATCTCAATCGCTATTAGTATCTCTACTAAAGTAGCCGACTATTTCGAAAGATTGAATAAGTAGAATAGAAGAAATCCATATAATGTCACAACTCCTACTAACCTTTTGTCGATGAAGAATATATGTTGTCTTCTTGGTAAACTCAGTCTTCGTCTTCAAGGTCTCTACTACTTTGTCTACATTCCAATTCCGAAATCTAAACTTTAGTAGGCTAAATCAAGAATTGTGTTTTGACACTTAAAACTGACAACTAGCTTGACATACCAACGCTAGTGGGTTTGACCGGACAATGCCCTAACACTTATTAACTCTTGCAAGTAAGGGACTGGAAACTGTGATCGATTCAATCCGGAAAAATAAAAAAACGTCTTTGGTTAAGGTTTGGATAAATTTTCCAAGGCTTAGTTTATAATATTGAATTTTTTTTGGTAATGGCTAAAACTTTTGGCAAACCAATTCAAGTAGATAAAAATATTATATCTATGGATTTTGGTTTCTTTGCTAGTGTTTTAGTCGAAGTTGATTTTTCTTTAAAAATTCCAGACGGTTTTGATTTGGACAAGATGATAACGACTGCGAAGAAGGATTTTGGAAGACTATCGAGATACCCAATGTTCCTAAGTTTTTCTCTCATTACAAAATTGTGGGACACTTGGTCACTGATTGTAGAAAAATTAAAAAGGATGTTATTAATGAGATAAATGAATTTATTGCTTTGAATGAGATCACTAAGAAGAAGAGAAGGAGGTCTAAGAGAAACAATGAAACTTTGTCGCATGAAGAGATTCAGGAAGGTCTTAAGGTAGGTGTTGACAAAGGTGTTTCGCTGGATTTGCAAGGGTCAAACACCTCTTGTTCTAATTCGTCGATTCCACCAGGCTTTGGAACTCATAACTGATTTCATGGGTTCGAAGACAAACATGAGGTTATCTCTGCTCTTGTTGTATTAGAAGAATCTAATATTAACATCACAAAACTGGCAATGTATGCACCTGTGGAGGGTAAAACCCCTCGGGACACGTGTCAGAGATCCAAGAAGCATGATCGCGCCACAAGAAGTATTGGCGAAGCCTCGGGACCAAACCAAAGAAGGGTGAGACCGAGGACACCAAGAAAGGAATCAGAAGAAAGGGATTCGGACTCCGCCATAAAGGACCGAAGCCCCAGGGCCATCTTCGGAGTGCCGCCGAAGGAACCGCCTTACTCGACAAGGACTGACACCACCATGATTGAGTCTCCTGTCTTATTAGCTGTAAACCACCCAAGCTCGGCCTATATAAGGCGAGCTTGGAGAACATTGTAAGGGTTGGAATATTTGGGTGTAACCTAAGCGGCAAGAGAGGGATTAGGTATGTATCTCCTCTAGCTCCTTAGGACCATAATCCATGTAGTTGCAACACTGAAATACAAATCTTCGTACATTTAGTCTTCTGATTAATGTCTCTTTACATATCTTCGGTATTGTTCTTGAGGTCTGGGTACCTCGAATCATGTTTGAATAAATGTGTGTGTGAGTGAGATCTGAGTGCTATAGAACATCATGTACCTATGCAGATTTTCTACTCATACAGTTTGGCGCTAGAAACAGGGACTGATTAAAACAACTTAGGGTTTGCCTGTGATTTTTCGGGTTTTCAAATTTTTCATAGATTCTTTTTCATTCTTTCAAAGATTTTCAAAGATTGTTCTTTAAAAGAAG
>JAJJMA010123851.1:27077-54365 GCA_023529015.1 Papaver nudicaule
GAGGTGGGGAACGGAGCTACAGAAAAGGACAAAGTACGAGCATTCCTCAACGCTCTTGATAAAAACCATCCTCTATATGACAGGCTCTTCTCCAAGAACCTCGAGACGCTACAAGATCTTCGAAAATACCAGAAAGAGCGAATCACCTTGGAAGAAATCAAAGAACAAGCAACCTTGGGGAAGGAAACCATCCTAAAACAGGTCCACTCAATAAACAATTTATCACTCGAAGAACGAGGTCAAACAATGAATACTCAATCGGGGGATCCGTCGAAGCGAGGAAGACAAGAGGATAATGGTCGCTATGGAAACGAAGGCAAGTTCAGAGATGACAATTACCACGACAATCGAAAATACAACGATAGCAGAGGAAACAGCTCTCGAGGAGAATATGAAGGAAATAGCAGCCAACAAGGACAAGGAAACATAAAATTTGGGACAACAAAGCCCGGATTCCCTGCCTTTCACGATAGAAAACTTCCAAAGCTTTGCGTGCGAGGATGCTCTTCGGACTATCGAGCAATCCGAATTCGCCGGTGAAATAAAATATCCCAGAAGCAGGGGTAATCAACCAAAACACACAAAGAATTCAAGGGACTACTGTCAGTTCCATAAATTTTATGGGCATACGACAGAAGATTGCGTTACGGCACAGGACCAAATTTATTTCTTCATAGCCAGAGAACAATTCAAACACCTCCTGGAACTACCAAAGCCCCCTCCAAATCAGCCACAGCCAAAGGAGGAACCGAAGCATGAAGCTTATGTGATAACAATCGATAGAGATATTCCAAGGTTCGGCTCTTGCAATTCCATCGTTCACACGAAGGGCCTCGAGGGGATCCAAACAGACCGAATCCATAAGAGGGATTTTGAGGGAAAGGAAATACTTAGCGTAGTCACGAAGAATCATCTAGAGGAATGGCAAAAGCAACATGTATTCTTTTCTGCAGCAGACATCCCCAACGAGGGAAGATCACACAACGACCCTTTGGTCATCACCCTCCAAATGGGAAAGGTAGTGATGCCAAGAATACTCGTGGACCCTGGGAGTTCCGTTGATATACTTTTCGGACAAACATATGATAAGATGAAGGGGAAGAAAGCCGCTTTGGTGCCCTCATCGTATAATATATTCGGATTTAATGGAAAGCCATCGACACCTCGGGGGGAGCTAATGATCACAATTCATGTTGGCAGACAAAAGCAGCCAACTTTATTCTGCGTAGTTGACATAGACTCTCCTTATAATGCTATCGTGGGAAGGTTGTGGTTGCATGGCATTATGGGAGTAGCCTCAACGTTGCATCGGAGGATCAGGTTTCTCACTCCACGAGGGATCGCGGAGATACCAGGCGACCCTTCTGAAGCTCGTGCCTGCAATGAAATAGACATTCAGGCCAAAGAAGGTAGCAAGGAATGCTCGGGGCAAACTAAACAACCAAGGATAACAGATGAAAGCATAGAGAAATTCATAGCTGACACGGAAGCAGGAATGGCAAGCATCATGCAAGACAACAGCAAAAAGGACCAACGTCCCGACAATAGAGAACAGTTCCTCGTAGCAGCAGGCTGCCTCCAGACTCCGAATGAACAATTAAGCGAGCCTAGCGAAGGAAGAAACATTCAGCAAGAACCTTTCTGGGCAGGGCCATTCGTCATAGAAAAACAGCTGGGGAACGATACGTATAGCTTGGTCAACCTCGAAGGTCAGAAGTTGAAAACCCCAGTGGAGGGGAAGCATATGAAACACCTCATCTAAGAAAACAACTTTTTATGTAAGCAGCGCTAGTGGAAAGATTGAATAAATAAAAATCGCACCCTTTGATGCAACTTCTTCCGAAATCAAACTCCAGATCCTGCCAGGGCGGGTAAAAAATCCCACCTGGCTAGGCATACCGACAAAGGCTTTAACGCCACGAATAAGCTGGCCATGACGCCATCTCCCCTAGTGCCTCGTCGCAAAATAAAAAGGCTGTAACGCCAAGGCAAAAAACGCCAACAATAAAAAGGCTGTAACGCCGAGGCAAAAAACGCCAAAAAACAAAAAGACCTCGAATAACAGGCACAGAGCTGATGACCATATAAATCGTAAGGGCCCTACGAGCTATATGGCACAGTCCTCTACCCACAAGACACCCCGTTAGCGGTGGGCGCCTTGAATCAAGACTACATAAGCTGATGATACATTCGTGCCCACTACCAAACGACCACGAGGACCTCACGTTCTCAGGCGTAGAGGGGACGATAAATGGGATTAACATCTACCTATAGAGGAAGATGGAACCCCGAGGCAGCTAATTAGCTTGCATTTACGGAAAATGACAAGTGAGTTATGCAGCCAAGGGACCTCCTCCAAATAAAAAGCAGCCTTGAGGAGGGGCATTAAATAGAAAAATAAACAAACGAATCCTTTATATATATATATACAATCAGTGCAGGGCAAGGAAAGCGACAACAAAAATGTGCGATTCGGACACAGCCAGAAAAGGGGAGAGCAAAATTACTATCTAAAACATTCGAAAAGCCTTCTTTAGGCACAAAGGGAGGCATCATCAAAAATCTCCATTTCCTTCATAAAACCCTTGTCAACTCGGACATTACCATCTTGCGTCTGAAGTTGAGAGTGGTCTGACCTCGAAGGGATAAACTCCATAGCAGTCACAGCTTTCTCCTCACCTTCCTCATCACTGTATTCCCGAGCAGGTTCTTGAAACAAGTAATGATTCTCTTTATCAAAGATAGTACCTGGGGCTCGGCCAGTGCGCACATCAGCTTCTTCCTCAATTTCTTCCTCGCTTTTCCTTCGCTATATTCAAAAGCGGACTCTTGAAATAAGTAATGGCTCTCCTTATCAAAGACAGTACCTGGAATTCGGTCAGCACATTCCTTAGTGGAACCTTCATGACTTTGGGAAACATTATCCGTCATACTGACAGTCTTTCCCCCAGCACCATGCACAAGATCATTTTTTGAACCAACAGTACCATCTCCAGGATCCTCCTCGGGACCATGCTCGGATCCACCCGGACCATCATGGACACCCTCGGCATCACCGCAGGACTCCCTGAGTTTCCGCCTTTGGAATCATCATTATCATCATCATCATCATCATCGTTATCATCACTCGGACCATTCAAAACTTTTCTAGCAAGCCTCTCTTACGAAGCTCATTCCTAGCTAAGGCTACATATACCTCCTGAGGGAGTAAGTACTTATCACCAGGAAGTATGGCATCCGAGTCTCGCGCACCAATAGGGCCATAAGTAAGAGGCTCAATGCCAATGGTCCTAAAAAGAGAACGACCATGTTTTCGACAGGCCATACTAGTAGCGAAGGCAGTAGTTAGAGCAGATCGGGAAAGAAGTTCTTCGACAGCTTGACCATGTCTTAGCTGATGGTGCACGAGAGCAAAACCGGTCACCATGCTCCTCACACTCGCCTGACATTCAAGGCAAAATTCTCGTTCTTTGGATAGTCGCTCAGCGCAATTCGCCACCTCTTCCGAACGACGCTTACGTTCAAGTTCAAGTTCTCGAGAAAATATGTTCGTATCGGCAGAACGACGCTGACGTTCTTCGGATAATTCTCGGGTCAGTTGTTTAACCTTGTCTTCAGCCTCCAACTTCCGTTCGGACTCATTCACCAGCTGATTTGAGGCATCGTCCCTCGCCGCCACGGCATCAGCAACTTGCTTCTTCAAATTGGCTTCAATACCTAGAAAACATAAAAACAAAAAACATAAGAATGATAGGACGATAAAACTCACTCAGGGATACGAAAGAAGCAGAAAACAAGAAAAGCGGGGTTAGCTTCCTACTCTCTTTAAATATCACATATTCAGAAACCTCGTGCTGATTAGTGAAACGAGGCACATAGGCATTCTTCCTAACATCTTCGGAAGTAATGGCCCCACTTTTAGTTAGTTCTGTTCGGTACTCATCAATGAGACGAGCAGAATAGTCTTTCGACTTATTCGCTACAGCAAGTTCCAGACATATATCACTACAACTCCTTTCCAGAAGACCATTTTTCGTAACCAAATCATTGTTGACATTCTTCAGCGTAGCCAGCTGAACCTTCAAATTTTTGATGTTCTCCTCTAACCTTTCAATCAAAATCCTACCAGAAGCACTAATCGACCTCTCCGAGCGAGCTTCATCTCGCTCTCGTGTCAGACGATCCACATCCAGTTGGAAAAAATGATTCTCTCGGGCCAGAGCCGCATTCTTATTTTTAGCTTCCTCGAGAAGGCGCTCGGCTTGGTCCCCTCTTTTTCTCTCTTTAACAAAAAGACCCTCGGCTTCTTGTCTTTTCGACTATAATAATCCACATCCTCTAAAGCTTTGTTCCTCTCTTCAAAAAACCTATCACTATCACTTCGGTAACTCCCGCTACTCGAGGCAACATGAGAAGCTTGTCGACCCTCCCGAAGGCGGTCAATAGCCAATCTGGCCTCTTGAAGTTTTCTCTCGCTCTCTTCCAGCTCGCCTTTTTAAAAGAAGGCAGTAAATTCGTTCTTAGCACAACACTGCAAAAACAGATATCTACATAAATGACCAAAGAATAAAAAGACTTACATATTGAATGCTTTTTCGCAACAGCACTGCGAACTTTCTCTTGAGCCAGCTCCTCTTGCATTCGGTAAAACTCTCGCTCAAAATATTCAGCCTCGCCAGCTTGATCGAAGTTATGAGCCAAAAGGCCAGAGGCATGATAGTCACCCTGAAAAAGATTGTAGATAGAAAGCTAACACGAAGCCCCGGCAACATCAGCATACAGGCAAAGACCACGACAACACAACTCACCGCTTGCAGTATAGCCAAGCTCTCCTCATAGGACAAGGGTGGATGGCGAAGATCATAATCGGCCCTAGGGCAATCGCCTCCAAAGATATCACCTAACTTCCTGCAGAAATCAGGATCTAAAGGACGCCCCAAGGGATCCGCGGCATAGGCTTCAAAACGAGTTGAAACTTCAACAGTAAAATCACTGGGGTTATGGTTTTCAAAAAGGACTTCTTTAAACCTCTCAGCAGTATATGATTGCCTATATTTACTAGCGTAACTCGGAGCAGGCGGAAACTTCGAACTTTGCGGAAAGCTGACAACAAGTTCTTCGGAAGAATCCATCTCAACAAATGAACCATCCCTTCGGGGAACAAGAAGGTCCACTAGAGTGACAATTCTTTTTGATGAAGGAACAGAAGGTTCGGCAATAGCACTTGTGGAAATACCATCGCTGAGGCACCGATGGTAGCACTCGGCATAGAAGAACCTGTAACAACAACGTCCGAAGCAGCACCGGTGTCAGCAGCTGTAGGACCTACTATAACTGAGGCAGAGGCACCGACGGTGGTAATAGGCAAAGTATCGGAAGGATTCACGGCACCCACTTCTTTGATAACCGTTTCAGTTGCCTTCGGTGCTGATACCTTCTTACCAGCATTCGTAGATTCCTTCAGGGATTTCGTAGCAGCTCGACGGCGTCTGGGCTCAACTCCCCTAAGAATCCTTTGAAAAACAAAAAATTTCAGCGGCTGCGAATCTTCCGAATTTCCCCCGTATTCAAAATCCATCAGATCATGACTGAGGTTTAGGACACCTAAAGACTCTCCCTGTAGATAAGGACCCGTCTTTCTCAGGAAACAAATAGAGGAAAGTATGAATACTCCAGAAAAGAACGTAGGAAATATTTGTTACCTGCTGCATAGTCTCCTCATCTGTTCGGGAACGCTTTAAGCTGCCCGAAGGCTCCATGAAAATACCCTTACCCTTCCCCGAAGACGAGCGGGATAACCCTTTATCCTCGTCAGAAAAATGAATAGAGAACAAATGATGAGTCTGAAACTCATGCCCTGCATCAAACTCGGTCCGAGGGAAGAACCGACCAGAGTCCTTCCAACCTCGGAGTACGGGACCTTTAAGGAGTACAGGTTCCGAGTACCAGTCTTCGTCCATGGAGTAATCCAGGGACCTAGGGATGATATTTTCGCTACCTTCCACGGACCGAAAATTGACCCCCCAAGGAGCAAATTCGTTGTCTAGGGTTAAAAAGGGTTCGTAATGCTTAAAGAAATTCTCAGCAGTAAAGTAAAACTTAGCCATAGATCCGGCTGGGAAATTATCTTCGGAGCGAAGAACCCACTGATTGATGAGAGAAATGGAGATGCAAGTAAGCTGCATCACCCCTCGAGGTTTAGGGAGAGAGCAAAGAATGCGAAGAAACAAAGGATTTTGAAGGCTTGTAAAGAGGAGGAAGTAACCCTGCAGACATTTGATGGAATGTCACCAAAAGCCTGTTCTCGCCACATTGATACTCCTCGACCAGCTCTGGAGTCAATCTAGGAGAGCTAATAGCTTCAATCTGAAAGCTCTCTTCTTTAAAGTCCATGCCTTTCATCTTTAGAATAAGGGCGTCAACCTTAGAAGAAGACGACATAGAAAGAGAAGACAGAAAAGGAAAAGTGATACCGCCGGCGACCGGAAGTTGCTGAGGCAATATGAATCAGAGGACAGGAAGATGGGGAAAGTTCAAAAGGAATCAACTTTATGAAACAATAAGAGGAGTAAAACAATGGGTCATAAAGGAAAACACGGGTAGAACGCCTGATACAAAGTTGCAAATTGAGAGGTTTCACGGAAAGAAAACGTCGGCGCCAAGGAAGATGGATACGAAGGGACTAAGGTATTTTTAGAGGGAGAACCAAAACTTAAATAGTGAAAGAGGAACCGGCGTTACCGGTCAGAAGATAAAAAGCCGCGAAATCCTCGAGTATAGGAGGAACGTGTCGAAAAACTCGCACTTGGCAAGTAGTGGGGATACTTGGTAAGGAAGAGGTGGCTAAAAAGGGAATTTCCTCTCCTCGCATCTTCGATACAAGGAAAGGAAAGAGGCAAACTGTGGAGGGTAAAACCCCTCGGGACACGTGTCAGAGATCCAAGAAGCATGATCGCGCCAGAAGAAGTATTGGCGAAGCCTCGGGACCAAACCAAAGAAGGGTGAGACCGAGGACACCAAGAAAGGAATCAGAAGAAAGGGATTCGGACTCCGCCCTAAAGGAACGAAGCCCCAGGGCCATCTTTGGAGTACCGCCGAAGGAACCGCCTTACTCGACAAGGACTGACACCACCACGATTGAGTCTCCTGTCTTATTAGCTGTAAACCACCCAAGCTCGGCCTATATAAGGCGAGCTTGGAGAACATTGTAAGGGTTGGAATTTTTGGGTGTAACCTAAGCGGCAAGAGAGGGATTAGGTATGTATCTCCTCTAGCTCCTTAGGATCATAATCCATGTAGTTGCAACACTGAAATACAAATCTTCGTACATTTAGTCTTCTGATTAATGTCTCTTTACATATCTTCGGTATTGTTCTTGAGGTCTGGGTACCTCGAATCATGTTTGAATAACTGTGTGTGTGAGTGGGATCTGAGTGCTATAGAACATCATGTACCTATGCAGATTTTCTACTCATACGGCACCAATTCAAGGAGACAACACCAAACTAAGCCTAAAGCGACAGGTATCTTTCCTAGGGTACTTTGAGTACAAAAAAGACATGTTTTCCAAAACCACTTCCTGATCCTAATATGTTATCAATAAACGAACTCTTGGATTTTGGTTTAGTAATGGGTTTATAAGATTCCCATATTCGGAAGATCGTCGGGAAATGTTCGGGGATGTTGTGAAAAATCACAACGGTGTAGATTAGAGGAAGTTGATAAAATTCTTTCTTGAAGTAGTTGTTGTTCTGATCTTGGTTTGTTGGTTACAAGTAGCGATTTGTTTGTTAAGTCAGACTTCATTAAGTTAGACTTAAGATGTAGAGATGGATCATGGATGGTATGATCTAGAAGATTAACTGAAGATCTGAAGATGATTGAGGAACAACATACTTATTACCCTTCATACAAAGGTTAGTAGACAACACAATTCCAACATATTTTTGACTCTGAGCTGAAAAGATTTTATTGGTCTCTCTCAAAGGAATCAATCATTGGATGCTAGGAATTGATTACCTCATTAGGAATTGATATACCTTAAGGTAGAAATCGATCCAAGGAATTGATTTATCCTCAAAGGAATCGATCTCTCTTTCTTAGTAATCAATGTTTGCCTTTCCTGATAGATTGCTTGAGCTAGAAATCAATCTCCCCATGTTGAAACCGATCTCTTGATAGACCATTTACTTATACTTGTATATGTAATGCCTGAGACAACTATTTGATGAATCATACTTAATACTTAACGATTATTCATATAAGTATGGTTTAAGGTTCGGTTTGGTCATAAACATGAGCAAAACATGTTTCGGTTCATTTACAAACACTCAAGGCTACAATATTCGAACTTGCAACAATGTCTTATTGTTTGGCAAAACAGAATATGGTCCATCTTCCACCTAGAAATATTTTTAACGATATTATCTTTAATGAACATCTATGAAAAGTTAATGACAATATATCAAAGCTTTATTGTCAATCTATTTCTTTCGAAGTGTATTTATTTGAGATGATTTTCATTTATTAAGATATATTATATAGAATCGATATTCTTGTCATTTCCTAGTTGGAAGAATATACAAGATCCTTATCTTTTAAGGGTACTATAGTTTTATCTCAAATGATAAATACTATAATAAATGTGTGGGATTTCATTGTTTTTTACACATTTTAGCACATGTTGTAATAGAGAAATATATTTCGGATTAATGAGTTTTTATGATTCGGGATATTATTTTCTTTACAAGCCTTGGTTGAACATTATAAATAGGAGTGCATTTTCCTTCTTCAAGTTTTGTCCCTCTAGCAACTACAATGTTAGAACTTCAACCTTCACTGATTCTACGAGTTCTAACTCTCATTGTCTGGAGTTAATATTGTGAGGTTTCTTAGGGAACCAAGAAGCGTAGGAGTATATATCTCAGATATATCTTCGTTTTTACAGTTTCTTCATAGATCAATCTGGTTTTTTCTAAGGTCCTTCTCTTCTGATATAAGGCCACTCAAGATTGTGTCGAAGAACTGTACTTGATTATCAATAGACCTGGATTTGTAAACGAATATTGTTTCATGTGCCAACCTGATAGATTGAATCAAGTGGAATCAAGTTTTTTATTTGGATCTGATTTGTATTTAAAGTACTTTGATTTATTCAAGATCATACTCGTTATCCATTGACTTGATTGTATCTGGAACTAACAAGGAGTATTACGATTATCGTAGACGTAATAACCTTGTCGTTATATTAAGGATTTTATTAGATAAATGGAAGAGCCTTGATTTGGTAAAGAACCACTTTTTAATATCCTTGATATTGGGTTATTGACCAAAGTATAAATCATACAGATTTTTCCTTGTTGTATTAATTGAAGGTCTCATAAGGAATATAGCCGCCCGAGTGGAGGTCAGGTAGCGATAGTATTTAAGAAAGACTGTGGAGCAACTCTTAGAAGATAGTAAAGTACGTTTATTTATACGGGATTACAAGTGTGTGATCATTACGTGATTGAAGGTGCATGGATACTAAGGGGAAGTAGTGCGATTGTCGTATTTGGATCCCATTGTCTTAGCCATCGTGACCGGAGTCTGATAGTAGGCGTGTATAGTGAATTAATTCTTAAGAGTATTCATTTGGTCAGGACGAGGTCCCGAGGTTTTTCTACGGGTTTGAAGTTTCCTCGTTAACAAAATCATGTGTGTGTGATTTACTTTGTCCCACAATTATATTTGTTGTTTTAATTATAATTAAAGTATATCACCGTGTAGGTTAACAATCCTTTCGTAGATTCGTATTAATTCTCTTGCGTGAATTAATCAACACGAAAAAGACCTTTGGTAAATCAGTCTCTAATATTGTGTAAGGTTAAGTCTATATATATTGATATTGATACAAAAAATATTTGGTGGTTTACTCGGTACCCTCGTCTTTTCAATCTTAATGATACTGTTCTTATGGAGAGAAACACGATTTCCGCATCTTTTAACCCGAAATAGAATGGATGAGGAAAGGTTCCTTTTTTAGAGTACTCCCGAGAACAGATTTTGATAAAAGAAACAACCCTATTAATGAATGATTGTGTTACCAAAGACTCCTAGGTTATTTTTCGGAAATGTAATGATTATAAGAGATACCAATAATAACGATCCACATAATTTAAAAAAAATGCATAGCTTAATATCATCATACTTACATGCATCATTAACTATTGAGATTAAAGGGTAAGCACTAATATTATGGATTGGTGCATTTCATTGAAAATATCTGAAGTAGCAAATCTTTGGATAAAAATATTACTTGGGATAGTTATTGCGCTTAAATCATTTTAAAGGTGATATTATTTGAAAGACCGACAAATAAAGAAACAAAATTACATGATCATATCATATGCCAAAGCATCATCAATGCAAGAAGGAGGAGAATGCAACCACGAGTGAGTAATATGGTTGGTAAGAGTATAATTAGGTAATTAGCAACATGTACGCTTAACATGATTGAACTCAATAAAAGAAATGATTCTGACCAGTTTCAGATACCCCAATCTAGGTTCTTAGTAGGATCCTTCGGAGCATTAACAACCGACTGTGCGTCCACTTCAATGATACACTTGTATGGGTTAATGACCACAGCCATACTAACACCAGTAAGGAAGGCTAAGGCTTTAACAATAGTTGGGTCAGTCACTTAGAAAACCTTAGTAGCATCACCACTAAACTACCTAATATGTTTTTTAGCCACAACTGCAGTAGCACACTTCTGAGCACCAACACCTGCATCAACATTAACTTTGATAACATCCTCATCCGGGTTCACCCATTGCTAAATAACAACTTCTTGGACATGAGAGTGATGGTTGTAGGAGTACGAGATGGCATGAAGATATTTTCCAAACATACTAGACGCTTCATATATAACTATATTCAAACAAGGATTTATATTATCAAACATCAACTTGTTCCTTACCCTCCACCAGCACCACCACAAGCAAGCGCAAGCACTGAAACTCATACCACCGTCCTATAAAATTTAAGAGAGTCTTTAACAGGTCTTTGACTGTGTACTGTCTTCGAAAAATCACCACAGAACTTGCACTTGTTAGACTACCAATATTGGCACACATATCAAGACTGTTATGAAGCATTCTTCGAGTTCAAAGTAGCGACCCTCTCTGGCTTGAACCCATGAAAGCCACGAATCCAAGGATCCTTGAAAATAGAGATAGACTTACCGTTTTCCACCTGCTAGCAGCATCCCTGGCCCATTAGAGGTCTAATAGTAAGCATTGCACCCCCAGGTAGAAGAGCAGTACCTAGGCTGTTTACACTCCCAAAAGTGTTCGTCACCCATATAAATTTTCTCTTAAATTTTTTGACCACAGATCCTTCACTATCATTCAAAATCTCCAAATAAGCTTTGTCCATTTGAACTTTATTCACATTTTCTAATTGTCACAATCCAAGACCCTCGTTAGCCTTATATTCGATCACCTTCTCCCACGCAATAAAATACATCTTCTTTCTTTCGCTACTATGCCCCCACCAGAAAGCCCTAATAATTCTCACCAGCCCAATTTCTTTTTAGAACAAGGCAGCTGGCTATATACAAGCAAAGGTAAAAAAGAAAAAGATGAAACTATGAGAATAAATAAATAAATAAACAAACAGTTGCACAAATTATTTTGGGTAGGCTATTAGGTTTTTTTTTTTTTTTTTTTAAGGATGGGTAGTCATTTTATTACTTAGTGGTTCAAAACACAGAAAGGTACAACTCGTGGTGTGGTCACACCTATTCTATCATTGTACAATATCAATTGTAAAAAAGATGGTGTGATCTCATTCCAGATAACTGTTGATGGATTCCGTGGATTGCTAATCTGTCGTCGAACCGCTTCATTTGCCAATTCATCTGCCGCCTGATTTGCTTCTCGATAAGTGTGCGTAATTTTAAGATGTGGTATCTGTTTTAACAATGAGACCGCCTCTAATAAGATCCCCTGAAGAAACCAACGTGCTTGTTGTTGTCCATTGTGGAGGATTTGGAGCATAGATTTAGAATCAGCTTCAATCCAGACCCGATTCCACTCATTTCTAGTAATCATTCTCGCCGCAATCAGGAGTCCCCAAGATTCTGTAATTAAAGATGTGGAGATTCCCAAGGACACAGCCATTGCTTGTATAAGGGTTCCATTTGAATTCCTAGCAATGACTCCAACCCCTGCTTGCCCTGGATTTCCCTTCGAAGCCCTATCTATATTGATTTTTATCCATTCCAATGGAGGTTGTTCCCAAGCAATATTAATCGTAGTGGTTGACTGAGTGTTGAGAGGGATGGCTGGTGGTGCCATATCCGGAAGAAAGGGAATGATATGTGTTCTTGCCCATTCAAATTCCTTCCAGCACACAATGATAATCTGAAATATCTGGTTGGGGTATTTGTTCACACGTTTGTACACCCGTTCATTTCTAGCAAGCCATAGGTGCCAAATCGTGTAGATGAGCAAGTTTTGTTGCGTCTCTGGCATGTGAAGTTGTAGCAAGTCTGACAGAGTTGTAGGTAGCCCAGTGGGGAGATGTAATTGGACCCAAAAATGGACCCAAAAATTCCAAATATGCTGCCACACCTGTATTGCAAAACTGCATCTAAACAACAAATGGTTAGTAGTTTCCCTCCCAATGAGACACGTGTACAGATGCTAGAATCCACGATGTTGCGAGAATGTAGGAGGTCAAATGTTGGTATGGCCTCATTAATGGCTTTCCACAAGAAAAGCCTAATCTTATATGGACACGAGAATTTCCAAATACGTGCTGTGATTTCCGTAAACTGGAATTGGGTTGTTGAAGAGTGAGCGAAGTTATCCTCCAACTGCACCTGGTATCCCATTTTGACTGAGTATTGACCTGTTGTTGTGTAAGGCCAAATAAACCTATCATTATCCTTCTGTTGAGGGAGATGAACCGCCAAAATTCTATGAGCAATGACTTCTGGAAAGAGTTGGAAGATCAGTTGATGGTTCCAGGTATTTGTGTCACTGCTTATGAGAGACGCCACAGCATTACCCGGGAGAGGAGAGTTGTGTCTAGCGTCATGGTTCGACTGCAGCGAGATCCATTTGTCTGTAATTGTCGTTGAAGCACCATTCCCAATGATAGAGAAACCATGTTGACGAAGAACAGGGGCAACTTTTACCAGCCCTTTCCACATTGGGCTAGCAGATGCCGGAGCCTTGGGAAGACTATGTAGCAAGGATATGTCCGTCATGAGGTATTTATTATGACATAGAGTACTCCACTGTGTAGTAGGTTGTTGGTACAACTGCCAAATCCGCTTGAGGAGTAGGGCTTTGTTATGCTCTTTCGCCTTTCTAATACTCAGTCCTCCTTGTTTTCTTGAAATAGTGATTTTCCTCCATCTAAGCATGTGAATCTTCCTAGTTGTTTCATCATGTCCCCTAAAGAAATCCCTCGAAACTTTGTCAACGAATGTAAAACAATTTTGTAAAAATGAAGCAAAATGTATAGGATTCGACACGTTTTACCAAATATCAAGGGAACATTTCATTAAAATTAAAATTTCCACCTAACGTGAACGACTTTGCCGACTATGCCAAGTGCCAACTTATATAAGAATCTCTAACAGTACAAGATCTTCTTCTTCCCTCTGGAATTGATTTCTTCTCCCTTTTGATTTTGTTCTAGAAGTAACGAAAACACTCTCGCATTTGCACCAATAGCAATGACTTCTCTGTAAGAATTCTCAGTTTCCTTTCCTTATGGGGTTTCTTTGAATTCATGAATTCTGAGTTTTACTTGTATTTATTTCTCAGGAATGTTCAGGTGGAGGAGCTACCACCTACGCTTGATAGTTGATTCCACATCAGAACCACCCCCTATTTTCGATGGAACAACAAGGTCAGATCACTTCTTTTGGCCCCCTTTATTAGAATTTTATCTGACTCTGATTTTCCCCTTTTTATTCACCAAGGTTGTACATGTCTTACATGTGCCTTTATGCTCAACGTGCATGGATTACTAGGAACTGTAAGGTTAGTGCTCTCTGTATGTATACCCTGGTTAAGGAATTCCAAGTGGTGTCCTACTAGCTAGGGCAATAATCTTGCATGATTTTTGATTGAATTTTGATCTGTGAGGTGCAGGGACTGCAAGAAAAGATCAAATTAGTACCATTTGACCTAACAAATAAGCCCGATTGGTACAAGGAAAAAGTGTACCCTGCAAATAAGGTGACAAATTTTTAACAAAATGTGCGTCTTAGCATCATTTTTAGGTGTAAATTGAGGGAATTGATGTAAATGTTTGGCCGGTAACTAGTTACTAGATTTTACAAGAAAAAACCTACTTGTCAGAATTTACTAGTATTGCTGCACAACTGGTTTTCGTCCCCGATTTTCAGAATTCTCTTCATTAATGCTATTTCCTTAGTATCCTGCTATTTACGAGAATCACACATTTTATACAGCTACCTGCACTTGAACATAATAATCAAGTGATAGGGGAGAGTCTTGATTTGATAAAGTATCTCGATACCAACTTTGAAGGACCTGCACTTTTCCCAAACGTGAGTTATTTTGCGACACTTATCAATGTCTTGATCCTCGATAGAAAAATCTACTGCTGACTTTCTAGATTGGGCATTCACAAACATTTGGAAATTTTAAAGGACCCTGCAAAGAGAGAGTTAGCAGAGGAATTACTATCCTACACAAGCGTCTTTAATAATGGTGTGATTGGCTCGATCAAGGGAGGCACAGACGTTGGTAACAAAGAACCCTTCCCATTTTTATGTATTTGATTAAAATATGAAAATGAAATAAAATTGAAGAATAGGAAAAGAACTTGCTGTGTATATATATATATATAAACTAACTATACATTGTCATTCATAATTGATTTGCATTAGGTGCTCCTTTTGATTACCTAGAGTCAATGCTTTCCAAATTATCCAACAGACCTTTCTTCCTCGGTGAATTCAGTCTGGTATGAAAGATATTCCTTTCTTTGTAGTGTGTTATATTATACAAAATGTCCAGCTTCGGCCTGAGATTTATCATTTGCTGAACCCTTGTATGTCGGTTAAATCCTTAGTAGTTGGGAAGCATATTAGTATGCTGCACCAGCTACTCTTTGTCATTCTTGTAGTTGTTACTTTGTAACTAATTATGAGTTTCTAAAGGAAAATCCCTAAAATGTCAGGTGGATATAGCTTATGCTCCATTTATCGAAAGGTATCAGCCATTACTGTTAGATCTTAAGAAGTATGATATCGATATCACGACAGGAAGGCCGAAGCTAGCATCCTGGATAAAGGTACACTCAAAATTCTCCATTTATATTTGCATTTTGTTTTGTGAATTTTGACATGTTTTTTTCCCACCCTATTATTAGATGTCATGATTAATTGTATGATGAAGAAAAAATAATTATGCCCACACTTGCGTTTTACAATATTTTACGACGAATTTCGCAAGTCGAAGGATCAATGTTCCCATTAGCTAAATAAAGGTACCGCACAATTGTTGAGATAAGTCTTTGAACCTTGTCTGATTTGTGTAATGGGTACTTCTGATTTCGGCGCTCTGAAGCTAAAATTGACTAGCTCATTAATGACTATCGACTTAGATAATTTAGTTTTAAACTGTCCTGGTTTTTACATTATATACAAAGACAACGTTATGATCTTGCAAGAGTTGAACAAAATCCACGGTTATGCACAGACCAAACGTGATCCTGCAGAGCTAATTGCAACCGTAAAGAAGCTCATCTTGGTCAGTTATCGCGCTCTTTTTCTACATGGCTAGATCTATTGTCAAGATCTCTTGATCAAAGTAGCAGGCTTTAGTTATTAAAAATTCATAGTTGTTTCATCAAGCCACATTTAAAATTTTCTCTTCTTTTACTTTTTGCAGGGCATGTCTACTCTGTGCTTGGAAGTTGGAAATCACCCTTCATCAAGTCAGTTCAGTCGTAATTTTTTTTTTTTTTTTTTAATAATAAAGAATATATTAAAGTTGGACAGAAGCCCACTACCTACAAGCCCAGGTAGCTAGGCAAAAAAATAAAGAAAAATCCCCCACCCCGGTGCAGACGAGTTTCGAACTCAGGTCGCCGGTGTCATCACCGAACAACTTTACCACTGTACTACAATGACATCTGCAGTTCAGTCATAAATTAACAGTGAAGGGTTGTTGCAAGTTCAAGTTGATTATCCAAAGAGCACATATATGCATATGAATGTAGTGTTTCCTTTCTGAAAGTTATAAATTCTTGTCATTATTAATAAATGAATAAAATTACATGGTTGAAGCTAGTTGGAATTTTGGAATTGTCTTGTGATAGTGTGGTACCATATTCTCATGAAACTAGACTCAAGTTTTTGGCCAATTGGGTGGGTACTGGAGTTTCTGTTATTCTGCCTCAGCATCATTTACTATTCTTATACTCCAGCTTTATTCCTAGTTGTCATCACCCACATAAAACTAGCAACATGGATGAAGCTGAAGCAACCGCATATTTTTTGGTACATCATCGTATCAACGGATTATCCATCACAACTTCCATTTCTTGTTTAAGATTCTAAATTGCCAATAATCACTTTGATGAGAAACTTTTTATCTATCCATGTTCCATACATTGTGAAAACGATTATTTGCAAATATCAAAATTTTCTCACAATGCTCACAAGAGGCAGTGCCTGAGAAGTCAAAACAAGTCTAATATGGAGCTTATGCGTGTTTGTTTGAAGAAAATGGAATTAACAAGTCCCATGGAATTCAAAGCCCATGGGATGGTGGGTTTAGGATTCCTGGATATAGGATTCCGTTCCTACCGTCCAAACACACCATTAGGGTTACCAAGTACATTTACTCAATGAGGAACTTGATGAGGGAACTGGGGCCTCATATTTCCACCTGTAAGTTGTTGGATAATAAGATACAGTTGGGTACACGTCCGAGGAAGGTTAAAAACAGATTGGCAATATCCGCAGGTAACCAGGTATAGTGTTTTACAAAAGAAAACAAATACCAAAAGTAAGACCAGTGTTCTACTTTTGTTTAGCTGTTATTTGCAACAGCCAACAGCTACTTACACTTCAATGCATCAGACAAAAACCAGACTCATCCATCTATTGATTGTTTCCCACTCTTAAGGACATTATGATCTGATTCGTATAGAGAAAAGGGTACAGCACCCGACTTACTAACAAAAAGGCCCCTCCAAAAAACAATCGAGTTTATCAACAATCACTAGAAGTAGCTCTCTTGATCCCCTAACGGTTGACGATAATGTGACCAGAAAAATCACTGGAGTCGCCAATTTTCGCCAGCATAAACTGCTTGATCACCTAGCTCTTCTTCAATCCGAAGCAACTGGAAAATTAAGAAGACACAAGTACAATAATTATAGGAGGGCCATGAATTCGACTATGATCGTTAGAAAACCAGATCCATTCGAGTATGTTTTGTCTCAGGAGAAATGGTTGTAATCCAGAAGGATCTGCTGACTTAACATGGAATAACTGAGAAAGAAAGAGAACCTGATTATATTTTGCTAGCCGTTCACCCCGGCTAGGTGCACCTGCTTTAATCTGACCGGTGGACAGGCCAACAGCTAAATCAGCTATGAAGGAATCTTCGGTCTCCCCACATCTATGGGAGGTTACTACTCCCCAGTTGGCATCCTTAGCTAGCTTCACAACTTCAATGGCTTCTGTAACAGTCCCAATCTGATTCACCTGTTTCCACCACACTAATATTGTAAGAACATACGATACCAGTAGCAAGTAACATGCACTGATCATTATTATGCGAGAAAGAAAAGTGATTCTGAATCTTATTTTTCTACTTTTCCCCAGAGAATACGTGGTTCTACCATCTGCAGTTAGAAGCTGAATTTTACTGGAAGGGATTACCAGAGGTACCTAAAGGCATTTCAGAAGCCAAAACACTAAAAAGAGAGACAAGAATGTTGTTGGGCTTGTGCACTATAGTGTATGGACTTAATTCTAAGCAACCTGGGAATAAAAGCAGTATGAATACCTTCAGAACAAGCGCATTGCAAGTGAATTCATCTATTGCTTTCTCGGTACGTTTCGGGTTTGACATCAACAAGTCATCTCCAGCAACCTGGAAAGATAAATTTGTAAAGTTGTCTTTGCTTTTACTTTGCATGATACAGTTCTATGAAAGAAAAACATGAAAGATGGTGACAAAATTGGCCAAACTTGTCCAGAATATCGTGAAAGGCAACACAAACCGCAAACCATGTGTGTTAAGGCTAGGCCAACTATACTATTTGACTATGTTCCCAAAGGAACTTCAAATAGAGATTATTATGATAACACAAATAAAGACTCACTCACTCCAAATATCAATACTACAGGGGTGACAATACAAAAGGGCAGGGTTGGATCTAATAAATGGACTCGTGGGTAGATATTGGATAAGTTCTGTTCGCGATCGTGCTTGCCTGCACGGAATAGACATTCTATGTATAAATAATGTAGCTTATCATCTCCAGCAGAAAGATAACAGACCTGGCAAATCCCGAGGCTTGTAAATAACTTTGTATGTTCCCAATCATCCTTGTCAAATGGATCCTCAATAGACACAATTGGGTAAACTGGCAAAAACAATAAAAAGACCATGAAAGGATTGATAATGCTCTCTAAAAATAATAGAGTAAGCCAAACTTCAGCAAAGCCAAGAAAGCACCACCTTTACAAAGTTCTGTGTACATCTCAGCCATATCTTCAGCCGTCTTGAAATTTTGCCCTGATTTATTGGCAGACTTGTGGTCCAAATCATACTTTGTACCTAAGTAACACATCTTTTTTATTTAGTTAAAAAATGACATATATTCAAATGCTTTTATGTTTGCAGTATCAGTTGGAAAAGAACCTCACCTATGCAAAAATTAGTAGCCGCAACATCCATTGCTATCTTAATTCTCTCACCATAACCTGCTCTGTCAATTGCCTCCTTAACAAGATCCAAGCCTTCAGTTAAACTGCCAGAGCAAAAATCTCAGAACACCATTGTACATTATCCTACAAGGGCAGCATGTTTTAGCATGTCTTACCTTGAGATATTTGGAGCAAATCCACCATCTTCACTAACATTGCATCCATTTATTCCGTGCTTTTCAATAATAATAGCCTGTTCTGATTGAAATTGAATTAGAACCATCAAATAAGCAGGACGCATGAGTTGAAGCAAGAAAAAACATTGGACCTGTTCAGTGGACAAACAGATAGTTCGTGACAATTCACTGCACCGAACTGAAAATAGGTGCCTTCATGGCTTCATCTGGAAGGTACTTGCAGTAAGCATATATGGCGTTCAATAACTCCAACCTTGTATGCATACTGTTGTCTATAGAGAAGAGGTATCAAAGAGAGACCCCACAGTAAATTACTCCTTGGAACCAACCATTAAACTTCAGTTATATTGGAAAGAGGAAGCCATCCACAGACACTCCATGGAGAATTCATGGCAAGCAGGGGACAAAAAGGTCATCCCCACAAAGTATCCTTGGAACTCTCGAAAGTATGTGAAGATCCATCCTCACAAAGCTACTTAATTCAACAGATACCATTAACCCCAGCAAAGGTACTCCCTATCCCTAATCACCTCAAAACTTGATCGCTTAACACTGTGAAGGATTCAGTGAAGTAGCACCAAAAGGTATCCTGGAGCTAAAAAAATGCAGTGAAGTTAACTGCTACCAGCACAAACTTATTTATTTTGTACCTTTACTGGGTACAAAATTTAACACCATTTCGCTTCAGTTGATATGGGAATCAAAGATGTAACGTTCTTAGTTCATTGAAATGGTGTACCAAAGTGAATAGTCATCAAGGCTAGAACTCATATGAGCAAAACCAAGTATGGCAGGCAATTTAATGATACATAATATAGGTAAACAAGCGGCCATATGCCCAGCTATTTTTGTATTAAGGTAACCAGGCCACACAGACATCCTGACTCATGCAAGACTTAGAGGCCAACATACATTATCTATCTAAACTCTCAAACAACGGGATACAGAATAAAAATAACAAAGACACAGATGTTTAGGAAAAATTACCTTTAGAAGATGATAGGTCTCGGAGCCCATTTGCACTGCCTCTTCAAACGAGTTTGCCCCAACAGGGAGAATCATGATGTCCTGATTATATTTCAATTGTCAATTCAATTTGAGTTAATGATCATATGCACAACAAATAGTAAGTACATGCTGGACGAAGTTAGAGAAAAACTAGAATCTGGGAGCAACTATGTCTGATTCTATAGCTAAATAATAACCAAATAAAAAACAGAAAAATTCAAGGTAAATCCGATGCTGTTTAGCCACTACATAATTCATTTCCAAATACATGCCCTAGAGGTAAGAGGACATTCCATTTATAACAATATAAGAGCTCATTGTTGCATTGTTACTCAAGACTCCAAGCGGCCGAAGGTGTAGTGAGGTTTTGTGTATATCTCATAAACAAATGAAAGATTGTCGTGTTTATTTACGATGCAAATTAAGATGCAAATTAAGAGGTATAAGCAAGAAGGGTATGAGCTTTAAATATTAGCTATCTACCAGTCTAACCTGATACTATATCTGCACAGTCATCCATCAAAAGGGTGCTGAAAAGTAAAATGAGCACTTGGCATACTACATCTATCACCAACCTCGAATAGACTTTTCTCTCTAACGAGATGAAAGGTGATGAAATAGAAAATACTAAAGATGAAGTTTGTTGGCTTGAAGTTCTTTATATAAACTTTCAATATCATTGTTTCACATGCATATTCATGAATTCAAGCAGACTTATACTTGTGTTACAATAAGTTGCAATTGACTGGTGGACGTAAGTCTAAAGGATGTACCTTGTTAACTATTGCATTACACGAACCGGAACTTCTCATCTCATAGCTAGCCTAGACGCTCACAATCCTCTCACTAGAATTTCTGATAGCTCTAAATTCAGATCATCTTCAACATATTTATAATATATTTTGAACAGGTATGAACAGATAACAAAGGCTTTGTAACCTGAATCTATATAGGGCATACTTGGATGGACAAATTATTTCCCGCGTGTTTTCCGCCACTAATAACTGTGAAGGCGGGGACAGGAAGAACCAGGCTGGTTTTACCAGAGAGATCCGCAATGTGCTTGTAAAGTGGAACCTGCAATCAACCATATAAAAGTTCTTAGAATATTAAACTAAACATTTTATTCTCAAAATTGAGTAGAAATGAGATAACGTTGTGGAAGCGAATTGAAAACTCATGCCTCCTTCTCTGCAGCACCAGCTTTGCATGCAGCAATTGAAACAGCTAGTACAGCATTTGCGCCAAGTTCACCCTGCAATAAAAACGATAAAAGCAAGATTCAGTGATACAGGGTCGGAATGTCAGCCTGGTGTATGGTAAAACCTATGACCTTTACACTAACTTAAATCATACGTAATTCGTTTCTACCAAATTAATGTTTTATCTTTTGAGAAATCTCTAAGCCTTTTACCCTACAAGGCTATGTTACTCCTTCTCGAAGAAAACAGCCTTATTTCACAAAACTCTTCTTTAAAGCATGAAAAGGCTGCTTATGCCATAAACTTCCTAGTTGCTACTATGCTGGAGTTTACACATGGTACAGGCATTTCCTGAAGAATATCTCAATGATTTGGAGACAATCTCACCAAATCCATCATTCCACACGCTTATTTCCAGCTGAGTGTGTGCAAGAAGCTATGTATCAACAGCTCCACCCCTATGTCTTCCTCAAGATAGTGGCCCACTACTCAAATATCAAGAGCATTTGATGTAAAAGATACCCAAGTAAAAATGTAAGCTGAAAACAACTCTCATACCTTATTTTCAGTCTTGTCCAAGTCTATCATAGCCTGGTCGATTTGGGACTGCAGTGTTGGATCCATACCAACCAGAGCTTCAGAGACTTTCTCGTTAATATTTTTAACAGCTCTGGAAACACCTTTCCCCAGATATTTCCCATTGTCACCATCACGTAATTCAATAGCTTCGTACCTGAGTTTAACATATGTAGATAAGAGTTATAACAAAGATCTAACAACAAATGTACTTATCACTAGGGAACATTATTTTAACCTACATTCCAGAAGAAGCTCCGCTCGGAGCTGCCGCTCTAAACATCCCTTTATTGGTGTAAAGGTCGACTTCTACAGTAGGAACCCCTCTGCTATCGAGGATTTGCCTAGCTTTAATCTTGGTGATCACACATCGAACTGATTTCCTCATATGATTTGACTAAACAGAAATTATAAAGAGAATATACAAATGACACAAGTCAACAAAAAAAAAAAACGCAAAATCTCAGGTAAATAATTGTGAAGATAAGTGAATAGGTTAGGGATGAAATGACTTACAATGAACAATACAGGATCTAGAGCCTTGGCTCTAACAGCAGCATTCACAGCATCTTCAATTTTACGAGAGAGCAAATGCTTCTCCAGATATTCTTGAACTGACATTTTTGACTTCCAGATCAAAATCAAGGTACTAGCTGAAACAAAATTTTGACCCAAAAGGTTTTCTGCCCTAGTTCGAAGAAGCTTGAAAAATTGGAAGGAAACAGGGACAAGAAGGATTTTAGTGCGTCTATGGGAAAAAAATCATTTGTGCCGTGAGGCAATGTAACCTTAGTCTACCCCAACTAAATCGGTTGCTCAATATCAATACTATCCATTTTACCATGGGGTTACGGAAAATGATTTATGGGTCCCAGCCCCAGGTAGGGCTGAGCAAAATATCCAGACCCGACCCGTGGATTTCACTGGCATCCGTCCGTAAAATTGCGAGTGACATCCGATCCGCAAGCTCTATGGGTTGAACACGGGTGGTATTTCAAAATCCACAATTTTGACGGATCGGATGCGGGTGGCATCTTAAATCCGCGGATTTACCCGCACCCAGGGACAGTAACGGAAATATACAGATAAACTAAGGTTACTAGAGGAATATGCGTTGTTATACATCTAATAAACCTAAAAATCTTTAGAACTCTCGGGTTTCTTCACTTCTCTGTCCAAAATTTTCCACAATTGTGTCTCTTATTCTTCGATTTAGGCTTAGTTTGGTATTGTTGTGAGTTTTTCGAAAGCGCTTTTCTAGCTGTGCGTTGTTGTGATGTGCTTTTTGAAAAAAAAACAGATGAGTGTTTGGTAAATCATATATTAAAAAGTAAAGCAGATTAAATAAATTATAAAATAACGTTTGGTAAATATTATGTCCAACTATTACTATTGTTCCAAATGACAAAAATAGACATACTTTTCATAATTGAATATTTTGACATCTTATCTTAGTTTTATTATTATTATTTTATTTTATTTTTCTGTAAATTTGTTTTATTATTATTTCATAATCCAAGATGTAGCACTAGCACCCTATATATACCAGTACAACAAATATTGAAAAAAAAAAGGTTACATCTTTCAAATGGAATATAAAATATAATTTGCAAATCATGATTATGATTATGATTATTATCTATAAAGATAATGGGATATTGAGAATGAAACTTTATTGTATCAAAGATTCAAGGGTATATTTTGTCATTTAATAATTATTGTAGGGTTATAAAGTGAATTAACATGCAAATATTTTTTCAAAGTGCTTTTCAACTTTTACCTCTTCCCCATCTTTTAAAAGATGACCTAAATCCAAAATGCTTTTCAAGAAAAGCACTTTGAATATATTTAACCAAACACACAATTGAAAAAATATTACCTAACATATATTTCGAAAGTGCTTTTAGAATATAAAAGCAATACCAAACCCAAGCCTTATTAAGGTCTGGTTCATTAGAATTATATGTGTGCACTTTGAATACCTAGAATTTTGGTAATCTATTTCATTTGTTAATCTGGGTTTGTTTTATTTATTTTTGATTTGGAACAGTGTTGCTGATCATCATGGCTGGAAAGTTCAAGGGTGTTTTTGCCTGAAAAACACTGTACCACTATGAGTACTTTCGTAGTGCTCGAGATCAAAATCGAACAAGACTAGCCTAAACCAAGTCAATGGTCGTTCAAGTCTTGCTTCGGTCACAGAGAGGATAAAGGTTGATCTATGGAGGAAACAGTGAAAGAAATTTGGGATCAGGTAAAGGATGTGTATTTCTGGGTGTGAAAGTTCAAGACCTCCGTCGTAGGTGTGACTGGAAATCTCAAGGCTAGAAGTGTGTTTGCTCTGAGGTTTTGGTGTTTTCAAGCGTTCTGCCTTGGAAGATAGAGGAAGCCTCTATTTATAGTGTTGAACTCACCCTGATCTCTCGACAGAGAATGTGAAAGTTGTGGAAGAGTAGAGGAGTGGAGAACATGAGTTCGTTCTGTAGCAGCTAGAGTCGTGTAGAACATGCCCACTCAGCACCATCTTTCGTAATTGTCCATCATCTCCATCAATTTTTTTCTAACTGTCGTAGACCGCCAGACCAATACCCCTAAAGTTATCCCCCTGTGTGATGTTTTGATATCTCGTGTAGAAATACAGATATTGCATGATGATGTTAATCCAGGCCACAATAATGTTGTGTGGCCAAGTGAGCTTGAAAGTTGTGCGGCCTTATACTTATGGCGCTATGAGCAACCACTTTGACGTTGTAGGTGGTCGTGGCCAACCTTGTGGCGCCATGGTTCTTGGGCAATGGTATTGTGTGGTCATGGCCATGTTTGGCCAGGCCAATCCTTGTGGCTCCATGGCCATGCTTTGGCCAGGCCAATCCTTGTGGCGCCATGCCTATGACGCCATGGCCATGCTTTGGCCAGGCCAATCCTTGTGGCGCCATGCCTATAGAGCCATGGCCATGCTTTGGCCAGGCCAATCCTTGTGGCGTACTTGGCCATGGCATCCTTAGCCAAGGTATTCTAGGTCATGCCGTCTTCGGCATGTTTGTGTATTTAGGTCATGGCATATATTTGCCATGATGTGTGTTTTTAGGCCATGGCAAGTTTAGCCACGGCATGTTAGACCATTTTATGGTTAGGTTATGGCCCGTTTAAGCAGTGTGCCTAAGCCATTGTATACTTCTCAGAGAGTTCTGGACAGGCCTAGAACTATGATGGATCTGAGGTTTTCATTACGACTCAGATGCTGAGTCGTCTGTTTTAAAGAGGAAACCCGAGAGGGTGCGTCTCTATCTTGACCGAGATTAGGCGAGGGCCTGAGGTCTTTAAATATTGAAGAGGAAACCCGAGAGGGTGTGTTTCCATCAATTCTCTACCATAGCACCAGTGAGCAATTTAGTTATGATGTCGAGGAATTCGAAGCGATGTCAGCATGAAGTAAATTAGTGGTTTTATGAGTTGGTGGGTTGTTTAGCGTCGCGCTACGATATTATTCTCTCCACCCGGGGAGCTATAAGAGAGAACTCATAGAGAGCATATTTAGTTTTGCAGAACATGTTGTATTCTGAAACTATAAAAGTCTGTCTGAGTAGACAATCGCCTCATGGCAAGGCATAACAGAAGGACATTTTACATTTTTATCTCTCTTCCATTTTTCACCATCTACATTAAGTCCCCTGGTTAGTGTGGAACAGTAATGTTTCGCACTAAGCATCATAAGGTGGGAGCAATCCTAATAATTTTCTTAGGTTCTTATGATACCAACAGTAACAGAGATTATAAAGAGTTAATATTCTAATGAGAATCATAGCTATGCTGTAAAAGCTGAGAATGAGACTGTGTGTGGAATATAGACATGCTAGTGTAGTTGGCTAAAAGTTGGTTAGTTTTTTTTTTTTTAGGTGATAGAAAAAAGGATTGTCGTGGTGTGGGGGGGTATTTGTGGCACCCCGGGCTTCATGGGGCCACGACCTTTGTGGCGGCACAAAAGCTTCTGGGGAAGGAAATACTATGCTTAGTGGGATCCCCAGTATTATGTATATGAATACATACTTAGGCTAGGTCTTAGCCAAGGAAAAAAAAAAGAAAGAAGAGGTTTTACCCGTCTTAGCAGAGAACTTTTCCTCCTTCTTTCGTTGTCGTGATCAAGTCCTTGTTCGTCCTTGATCGTCTCTGCTTGGCGATTGGATCTACAATTAGCTGATTTCCTGAGAAACGCCTTTGGTGCAAGCTTGGGTGGCGTACTTTCCAGTTCAAAGTTGAATTCGTAGTGCTGAGTGAGATGGGGTACCAACGAAATAACGACTAATCCAGTGGTAGCCGGCGGTAGCAGTCGGTAGAGTGACATCAGGGAAGTTGATTGCGCACTCATATTCTTGATGTAGATCTGTACGTATCCAATTTTGGTGTAGAACATGTGTCTTCCCGATTTATACATCTTTTTAACATGTTCATTGTGGAGATCATATACCCCCGGTATCCTTTTGTAGAAAATTCTCGTCGTCTTTACTGAGTAATAAAGTTCTAGGAGTATTTCATCGTAAATTCTGACAGTTACGTCAGGCGTGTTCCCTGGTGCTTGCGCCATATCTCCCAGCTCGTTTGTTGTATCATCATGAAATTTTGACACATATCAGCAGACATCCAGGAGAGTATTGTGTCCAATAATCTTTTCGAGACTCCACGTAGATTTTCTGCAGTATTTGACGTGGTCTTGCACATGATCCCTGACTGTGCGTCTCGCGTGTGTTGTAGTGTTTTCGTCATATCTCCCAAACCCCATGTTGTACGGAGATGAAATTTTAGTATGTCTTGGGAGATGTACAGGGAAGATTTGTCCAAAAATCTCCCTAAGATTCCTTGTAGATTGTGTAAACCAATTGTTCATGTGTGATGAAAAATTCTGACGCAAGAAGATCTGACAGCTTGTATGTGTTCCAATGTTCATGCCACACCTCTCAAGATCCGTGATGGGTTTCCATGAAATTTTAATATGTCTTGTTAGATTCCCAGGGGAAGATTATGTCCAAAAATCTCCCCAAAATTCCTTATAGATTTTTTAAACTAACCATTCCTTTATGGTAAAAATTCTGGCGCGGGAATTTCTGATAGTCTGTTCTTTTGTGTATGCTCCAATGTTCGCACCATATTTCTTAAACCATGTAGAGTTATCACATGAAATTTTACCACATGGTATAAGACACCAAAATGAAGTTGTGTCTAAATTTTACCCCGAAATTCTTCACGAAGCAATCGTTTCGGCTTTGTATGCACGTTCTGACCATTTACTTTGGCATGTATTGTAATGTATACGCCATATATCTTGAGACACGAATTGGATCGCCATGAAATTTGGACACATAACACTAGACACCTGTATGAGGATGGT
>JAJJMA010123851.1:54375-65853 GCA_023529015.1 Papaver nudicaule
AGCATAAACCAAGTCAATGGTCGTTCAAGTCTTGTTTCGGTCACATAGAGGATAGAGGTTGATCTAGGGAGGGAAACAGTGAAAGAAATTTGAGATCAGGTTGAGGATGTGTATTTCTGTGTGTGAAAGTTCAAGACCTTCGTCGTAGGTGTGATTGGAAATCTCAAGGATAGAAGTGTGTTGAATACTCAGGTGTGTTGTGAGACCCCGTATTTTTAAATTTTGAATTTCGGGACGAAATTCTTTTTAAGGGGTTAATAGTATGAGACCCCGTATTTTCGGGTCGTGATTTTCGGACTCAAAATCCAACTCATTAGAGTTGGGTGCATTTTATTAAATTTGGGTGTAAATAACTAAACATAAATGGTTAGCTCTTATCTCTGTGGTCGTTGGGAATATAAAATATCTTTAAAATTACCCCTTATCAATATTTGGTGTCCCTTATTAATATTAGAGTTAGTAATTAAAAATTAATTAAAAATTCATTTTTCTCTCTCCTGCTTTATTTTAGGATAATTAATAATATATTTGTATTTATATATCTTTTTTTTTTTAAACCCTAAAAGTTAAAAACACAAAGCTAGCCGTCACTTTCTTCTTCTCCCAATTTCTTCTCTTTTGTCTTCTAATATAAAAACCCAAAATGAAAAGTTAGCTATCACTTTCAATACCTTTTCTACTTCTTCTTCTCTCTCTTTCATTCATTACCTTTTTACAAAACAAAAGTAAAACCAAAACTTTTATCTCTCTGATTTCTTCTTCCACAAAAGTAAAAAGAAAACTAAAGTAGTATACCACTTTACAATACTTGTTCTCCTTCTTCTCTTGGATTTATCTATACAAAAACAAAACCATCTGATTTATGAGAATTATTTGAAAAAGGTGTTGTGCTTGCATAAGGATTTTTGGAAAGCTATTTTGAGGTAGGGGTTTCTACTATTATCAAACAAAACCTATTTTTAGCATTATGTTGATGTTTTATCTTTACAATAAATTTTATTAATATTGATAAACTAATATTGATTTGAATTGATTTGATATTTGATTATTGTTATATTCATTTAAAAATAATGGTTCTATTAATAATTTATTATTTTAGATGAATGTTTTGGGGTTCCTTATTAAACCATCTAATTATATACATGCATGATTACGAGTTTTATAAATGCATTATTATTGGGTTTGACTTCATATAAGCGATATAAAGGTGTTTGTGAATGGATAATATTTTGAATGAGAAAAGAGAAGTGAAAAGAAAAGAAAAGAGAAAAGAAAAGAAAAATGAAAAAAAAAAAGTTTGTGGAAGTGTCAGAAAGTCCAGGACAGCTGGCAATCTCTCGAGAGAGCCGTTCGAGGAACGGTTGGTGGTTCCCGTAACAACCCTGACAAGTAGATTAAGAACCTAGAAAAATAAAAAGGTTGGTTATTAGAGGTTTGATTATTAAAGTTTGATTTTCAGAATAAAATGGAGTAAGTAATATTTAAGAGTTTGAATGCATGGTTTTGAGTTGTATATATATATATTCCGTGGCATGGTTTTGAAAATTGTGTAAGTAATTTTGGAAAACAAGTTCGACTTGCATTCATGGTTTTATGATTTCATGTGTTGCATGTATTTGTTTTTCGGTGCACTCTATTATTTTTGGAGACTTCCTACTGAGCTGTGGTTTGCTCACCCCTTTCTCTTCTTCCTTCCACAGAGATAAACCAAGACTAGCCGATAATATAATTATTATGTATCAAGGGGATTTGGGCGTTAAGTGTTTTGAGTTAAATCAAAGTGTTGGTTTGTTTTGTAGTTTGTACCTCTGATTTTGTAATTTATTTTTACGGTAATGTAATTTCAAATGTATTACTTTCGTTGTTAAAATTTATTTGAGTTTGAATACAAAATTGTATTTCTTAAAATGTGGTTTAGAACTTTTCTGGACCCACACGAGTGGTCGGCCGGTTATTCGGGCTTGCCAGACGGATCGGATCCAACCCACAAGGCCGAATCCGTGTCCGCTAGAGGCTCCGGAAAACCGGGTTGTCACATGTGTTTTCTCAGAGGTTCTGGTGTTTTCAAGTGTTCTGCCTTGGAAGATAAAGGAAGCCTCTATTTATAGTGTAGAACTCACCCTGATCTTTCGATATAGAAGGTGGAAGTAGTGGAAGAGTGGAGGAGTGGAGAACATGAGTTCGTTCTGTAACTGCTACACTCGTGTAAACCATGCCCACTCATCTTTCGTAACGTCCATCATCTTCATCAATTTCTTTCTAACAGCTGTAGACCGCCAGACCAATACCCCTAAAGTTATCCCCCTGTGTGAGGTTTTGATATCTCGTGTAGAAATGCAGATATTGCATGATGATGTAAAGTCAGGCCACAATAATGTTGTGTGGCCAAGTGAGCTTGAAAGTTGCGTGGCCTTATACTTATGGCGCTATGAGTAGCCACTTTGGCGTTGTAGGTGGTCGTGACCAACCTTGTGGCGCCATGGCTCTTGGGCCATGGTATTGTGTGGTCGTGGCAATGTTTTGCCAGGACAATCCTTGTGGTGTGCCTATGACGCCATGGCCAATATGTTTTGGCCAGGCTAATCCTGGTGGCGCCATGGCCATGCTTTGGCCAGGCCAATCCTTGTGGCGTCATGGCCATGCTTTGGCCAGGCCAATCCTTGTGGCGCTAGCCAGGCCAATCCTTGTGGCGTACTTTGCCATGGCATCCTTGGCCAAGGTATTCTAGGTCATGCCATCTTCGGCATGTCTGTGTATTTGGGCCATGGCATATTTTGCCATGATGTGTGTTTTTAGGCCATGGCATGTTTAACCATGGCATGTTAGACCAATTTATGTTTAGGTTATGGCCCGTTAAGTGCGTCTAAGCCATTGTATACTTCTTAGAGAGTTCTGGACATGCCTAGAACCATGATGGATCTGAGGTTTTCATTACGACTCAGGTGTTGAGTCGTCTTTTTTAAAGAGGAAACACGAGAGGGTGCGTCTCTATCTTGACCGAGATTAGGCGAGGGTCTAAGGTCTTTAAATATTGAAGAGGAAACCCGAGATGGTGTGTTTCCATCAATTCTCCACCATAATACCAGTGAGCAATTTAGTTCTGATGTCGAGGAATTCAAAGAGATGTCGGCATGAAGTAAATTGGTGGTTTTATGTATTAGTGGGTTGTTTAGCGTCGCGCTACGATATTATTCTCTACTCGGGGAGCTATAAGAGAGAACTCATAGAGAGCATATTAAACCTGCTGAAGAGCTTCATAATCCTCTCGCCGATGAGTCACTAACAACTCCGCTTCCTCTTTAACTGATTCTAGTCGACCAATTTCGCGTTCAAGGTCTAGCAGGGTAGACACAGAGGGAGTCGAAGCTAAGGAAATAAAATAGCCGCGTAAACGGAAAGCCATTTAGAGAATTTTTTCGACAGAACAAAGGAAAACACAATCAGGATAAAAGCAAGAACAACAATAGAACACACATATATATACATCCCACCACCCACATTTAATAGCTGCATTTATAACTACACATATATCGAACAGACACAAGACCACTTGTCAAAAGAAAAATATCTTCTAGATACTTCGACATCGAAAAGTACGAAACAACACAAAAGCATGATCTACAGAGAGATCTATCGCACGAAGGGCGCGGGAAATATCATACATGCTCAAAGTAGAAAACACCCGACGAGCTCTACAAACACGAAGGCGCGCTAATATAACTTCATCGGGATCGTGTCCAGACAACCTCAGCTCCTCCGCCAAGAAATTCACTTTAGCAAATTCAATGCACGAGTCATCCGACAACTTTTCAAAATAAGCTAGGACTACCCCCATGACAAAGCTGGCCTTGCGCAATGCGCGGATATCACTGGCAATTTCTTCACGGGATAACATCTTCATGCTCGCCTAACTCCCTGCACAAAAATAACACTCGAGAACAAACCACAACACAACAAATAAACACCATAGCTATATATATATATATATCATTAACCCAACCTGGCACAAAACCCAATGTTTCCTAATTAAAACAACAATTAATATCCTTCCACTCAAAAAAAAAGGGGGGGGGACAGAAAAATAGCAATAAACCAACAGAATCTCAATCAAACATTTTTTTTTTTTTTTTTTAAAAAAAGGAAGGGGAGCAAGAGAAAATTCATAAATCTACATTAGCAAGTTCGTTCAACTCTCTCTGCTTAGACTCTAGGTCAAGGCTAACTCGTTCAACATCCTTTTCCGCCGCGGCCACCGCATCCGTAGCAGTACTGAACTTCGTAGCAATTCTCCGTTGATCAGCCCTTAGAGGCGTCTTTTCTTTCTCTAGTTGCTCAATTTGAGAGGATAGCTTCAAGGTCCTTGGATCATGCTTGGTTTTCACTTTCTTCAACAAGTCCAGCAACCAGGCGATGTTAAGCCGCATAAGTTCAGTTGTGGAGAGAGTTTCTTCCCACGCTGTCATCTTTTCCTCTGAGGGAGGATCCTTGTTCGCGCCAGCAAGACCAGCCGCCACTTCCAACAAATCGCTACCGTCTTGACTTGCACTCCTACGCCGAGGAAAGATGTCATTTGCGTGGAGACGAGATGACTGTGGCGCCTCAAGATTTTGGTTTAAGTGTCTGCATAAACTGAAGGAACCCAAAATCCATGCACCAGCTCGAAGGCAACCTCCTCAAAACCAATCTGCGAACGATCAAAAACGCGACAAAACATAGGCAGCGCTGCGGAATCTCGAACCACGATCGCAACAGGAGAACCCAGTGTCGCAGAGACAGCGGGACGATTGACAATATTAGCGTTCCTAGCAGGCAGAGAATTTCTCAAACGTTTCTCACTATTGACACTCTCAACATCTTTATTTCCACGTTTTCCCATATCCGGCTCCTACGAAGGGTTCTTTTTGGTCAGACCAATAGTAAAAATAATGGAAATAAAACATTTTCACAAAACGACAACTTACTTGTTCAGAAGATGAAGAGCACGCGCCCACTTCTGTATCAGAACTGCTTGATTGTTCGCCGGGTGAACCACCTCCAGAGGAGTCTGAAAGACGAATGCAAAATAAAATAACAATTCACCGAAAAACTGTACGACCAGACTCAAAACTCTCCAAATCCTTTTGCAAGAATGAAGAACCATCAGGGTATATATAGGACTTCGCATGTAAAAAGGAAGGAATAAATGCACACCACGTGTAATAATTTAATACACACCTGGTTACGACGCCATCATCACGTCAGCAGAGAAAACCAAAGGTTGTAAGCGAGACACCATCATCACATCAGCAGGTTTTGGACCAGCACTCTGGTTACGACGCTCGAACTCTTCCACAAACCCTGGATTGCTTGAAGAAGCAGGGCGTTGCTTAGATGAAGGCGTTTTCTCTTCGAGGAAGTCGTCTAGCGCGTCTGTTTAGTGTAAGACTTGTTGGAAGGGGAGGAAACACACTGATGAGTGGGGACTAAACCCGCCTCCCAGTTCAACTTATCAACCAAAGCCTTCCTACGCCACTCATGCTCGGGCATATTAAGCCACTTCTCCAAAGACCGCTTACGCGGCCCAGGATCATGAGCGTCGTCGGGCTACGAACAAACAAAAACAAACAAAAGTAAATACAAGGCCAATAAATCGACCAAGCTTAAATCCACACGCCAGGGAGCGGTCACTCACCGCAGGATCCCTGCCCAGTGCTGCACTAACAGGCGCTGAAGGTGATGGCCTAGAGACATCGGTCAATCGAGATCGTCCGCGTCCACCAGCAGCCTTCGAGGAGGAGAGAGGGACTTTCCTCCGAGATTTTTGCCCCACGGCTGAATCAGGGTCTAAAGGAAGAAGACCCCAGGCGGTCTCATTGGAATTCCGAGCGCGACCTTTATTACCGGGGACAAACCCATGAGGCCCCCCTATACTCTTGTCAAGAACAAAACGACCAACGCGATGCATATCAGCGAGTTCGTCTTTGTCAGGCACGGGGTAACGAACATAAGCAGTCACCAAAAAGTTCATCACACGCGTTAAAAGCTCCTCCCAATATTTATACCAACCAGCGGAAACCCGGAGCTCTCGGGTAGGATCAGGATAACGAATCGTAAAAGGAACAGCGCGACAACGAAGAGCACCCCCCTCGGTATAGACAAACCTGTCGTAGTATTTCTCTATCAAGGCACCATCCAAAATGAGAGGGCGCAACGGAGGCGGAGGAACCCCCTGATCGAATCCTGCTTGGCGGACCACGCGATCAATGTTATAAGCTTGAACATAAAATACGCCACCATAAAAGTCAGGCAGATAACCAGGAGTCACTGAAAGAACGAAATGCACTTCACTCGTCCGACACACCATCCTGGAATCAAGAATTTCCCCCTCGGTCGAGTAAAAGGTATAGGGGGTAGGACCAACGCGATTATCGGTGTAAGGAGAAAAATAGAACTTTGACCCAACATCCATGTACTTGGAAATACTGTCAGAAGACTTGGGCGATTTCCTCTTATAAAGACGCGCACGAGGGAAGGTATACACCATGGGATCCTGATAAACCTCATTGGCTTCATTGACCCGCTCCACGTGACCATGGATGGTGAGTTGTGGAACCTCTGGGCTAAAGCTAGGAAAGCGCTCCCACGACCACATTTGAAGAAAGCTCGTGGGAACAAAGGTTTCGACGGTATGAACATTGGCGGCTCTCTGAAGGTCGACCGCTAGAAGATCCAAATGATGTTAAAGTCCACCTTAAAACATGGGGGCTAAGGGAAAAGAGATGCAGCGCGCCATCAAAACAGTCATTGGCATCAGCTCTTCCTTGATAGTGTCCGCAAGACTGAACTCGAATATGTCATGAGTCATGACTTAGCCAGAAAAGGAGGAACGCGACCAGTTGCAGCGTCTCTGAATCTTCTCCATAATCCGGGCGCTCCCAACAATCATCTACCATCTTTGGTGCCCAGTACTTCACGAACAGGGGAAAGGATGAACGCCTCTTCTTCTGGCGCCTCGGAGGGAGGACTTCAACCTGGCCTCTCCTACGACAAAGAAATAAATATGATCATTAAACTGTAAAGCAAGGAAAGACAATTTTGCAAGAAACCCCTAAGAGGTGAATGGAAACCTTACCTCGAGCAATTTCCTGCTCCTCATCCCTTTCTGGGTCCTTGTCTTGGATAACCTCCTCTTCCTTACCTTTTTCCTGGCCATCGCTAGCCCCCTCCACGAGGACATTTCTTGAGAGCTCTTTCGACTTTTTGAGAATACTGACCAATTCTCAGTCTTTTGGGCGCATGCACCCCTCGACGGCCGACTGGTGCCAAAAGTGAGAACCATGGGCTGGCAACAGAGTAAGTGCGATCACGTCCTCAAGGGTGATGGTGCCCTCGCCCCAAGCAAAGAGGAAAGTATGAAATAATGAGATCCAGCGCGTCACTAGTTTATGCAGATCGATGTTGCTGCGCCTACAAGAACGACTGTTCGACGCCTTAATAGCGTTGAAAATACCAAGCTCTTCGAGGATGTGTGCATAGGACTCGTGGTTGGTAATATACTTGACCCACGTGGACCAGCCCTCCTGGGGTTTAGCCGTAGACTTGTACACAATGTTTGGGAGCTCGTAATCACCGCGGTTGATAGCCAGGCGAGGGATTTGCTCGAAATGAGGAAATGACCATTCACTGCCCTCGGCATTTAGCAACCATAAGGGATCAGCCGGAAGGGGAGGTGGCAGACGGTTTCGAAGGTGCGAGTTAAGGAAATCATCGGTATAAGTATCGCTAAGAAATGGGACAAATTCGCTTTGAAGGGCGACGCTTTTATTGAATTGATCGTGAGAGAATAAACCATCTTTGCGCTCGGGATCTGGAAAGACGTCGAAACCAGCATTTCCAGCGCCTCCATGATCTTGTGCGTTCTCTAGATCGACCTCGTCTTCGTGATCAGAAGCGATTTGATCATCCGGCAAAAGCTCGTGATCACTCATGGGTGAAGAAGAAGAAAGAAATGAAAAAATTAACTGAGGAAAGTAGGGTTGTAAAAGCTATTTATACAGGGGATGAAGGAATGTGAAAAGCGTAACCGCTCGCCACCTAGGCCACGAAGCCACTTAATGCCTGGACGTGCGTTGCCACATAGGCCACGATCATGAATGATAAGGGGTAACCACGAGGGTGTCTGGGGACTACGGTATCCATGGGTGACGGCTGACCCGGCATGCTTGCCCGCCCAAGCCGTCAGGGGACTAATGTGGATACCCAAAGCCCATCAAGTCTAATGGGTTTAAGGGATGCCTATTAGGGCCCATTTGAAGGATGAAAAGGGGGTTTGGGCTAGAGGTTTAAAGAGATCTAATAGATAGGAAATGACAATTTTGTAAATAAGTGATTAAGGGGACACATGGCAATCAAGGATAGTTAGAAGATCTTTATAAATAAGACCCTAATAAAGACCATGAGAGATTAATTTGGAAGTTGAACCATTTCCCTAGAGAGAGAGAGAGAGAGTTGCTACCTCTGTGACTCGGATCGGATCTATATCTTACCCCATTCACAAATGACCCACCTCCAGAAAAGCCTGAAAGAGATACACAAGCTTATCGCTTAATTCTCTATTTTACATGCTAAGTCATAAGTTTGTTAATAAATGGTGCGACTTGCACTTAGTCAGCTTTGACTTAACAAGTATTCAATACTTAACAAATCTTACGAGAATTAAGTAAGTTACATGGGGGATATTGTTTAGGGTTTTTGTTTGGCGGTCTATGGCACGTGTGATTGCAACGGCACAATCACTCATCGGGAAATAAACTAAGTCGTGTGAATGTTGCTAGAAAGATGGGATGAGAAAGTGGGCTGTTAGTCTTCCCTAATTATTAGGCGCAAGACTCTTAACATATGGTCTCACTTTCTCCACTCTTCCACTCTTCCACTTCTTCCACTTCTTACGAGATCAGTTGGAATTCTATTGCTATAAATAGGTCATTCGACCAGTTTGGAAATCATTCAATTCAGGGCAGTACAATCAGTTCATCTCATCGATAATTGATTAACTATTCTCATTCAGCATTCAATATCTAGTGAGAACTGAATATCCATTCTTGCTTCCTTAAGCATTATTTTAGCAACTTTATTCACAACATCACAGTAATCATAATAATTCTCTGATCTCATCTTCCTCGGCTTCCCTCCCTTAAACCAACCTTATTTTCTCTTCTTGTAACTGAAGCAATACTCGAACGACCATTTCTTGGTTTAGGCGAGTCTTGTTCGATCTTGACCTCTCGAATACCATTACAACTTCACATTTTACCCCTCAGATTCTCTTTATTGTTTTACGCCTAAAACATTTGGCGACCACAGTGGAGGTCATTATCTCAGTTATAAGAAAATGATTGAAACTAAGAGGCAGAGTTCAGAGAACGCCAACTCTCCAAATATTACCAGTGGTCCCACAATCCCATCCGTTACAAGCGGGGCTACTGCTCTGCAAGTCGGTGGTGCTAGCACATCTACATCTGCTGGCCCCACTATGCAAAACATTACTTCTCCAACTGCTACTGCAGAGGTCACCATTCCTCATGCTGTGGGGACCACTTTTGCTCCTGTAGGGACCACCTCTGCAACTTCGGGTAACCCTTACACCCCTATTTCAAGTCGAGTAGAAGCCTTTCTCTTTGGGCCCTGAAGAGGGAGAGTATCAGGATACCACCTAACATGGCGGATCTAATGAAGACTCAACAAGAGATCGACCTGAGTTAGAATAACATGGTAAAAACTAAACTAAAGTTGTATCTTGTTTGAAAACCCTCTCATAACGGTTAGCACCACAAGGAGTTAACCCTGTTGTAACCCGCACGGAGCTTCCTTTCAATGTCAATGGAGCAAGCTCGTCCCAGATCCATGTCATCCCCGATGACCAAGAAATTCGTGTTCACACCACACGTGGAAAAAACACGGGTTCTCAACATAACTTCGTCACTCGTGAAGATCTTGAGAATCTCCTACAAGCTCGGAACACAGAAAATTCAGATTGATTCCATCGCCATCAACCTCCATATCCAATTAAAGTTCAACGTGAGTCTCTTCCCCAAGGATATGTTACACCTTCATTCCCAATGTATAATGGTATTGGAAATGCTCGAGAACATGTGTCTCGTTTCCTGGAGTCATTGGGAGTGTATGAAAGAAGTCAAACCTTGTGTCTCAAAGAATTCCCGAAATCACTGACAGGGAAGGCATACACTTGGTATAATAATCTGGCTCCCAACAGTATTCTCAACTGGAGCCAGATGGTTAACGCTTTCCTCAAAAAGTATTTCTTTGTGTCTGAGCAACTCACTCTCTCCGATTTGGGGAGACCCTATAAGAGAAACAATGAACATCCAGATGATTATGTGACGAGGTTCAGGACCCGGGTTGCGGATTGCAACGATCCAAACGTGACAGAATTGCAATTGGTGGAGCTCTGCATTAATGGAATGATACTGGTGTATCGGGCTTTATTTGACAATCTGGATCTTAACAATTTTACCAAACTCCATAAAGCTGCCAAACGATCTGTTACTACAACACCTGCATTACTAGAAAGGCCCAGACCCGCGAAGATGGAAGAAAGTCGTGGTGAGACACGTGCCAGCAAGCGACTTATCAACAAGCAATATAACTTTCTTCCCTCAGTCAATGCCGTCACTGAAGGTGGTAAAAGAAAAGCTCCTGCTCATGAGGCCCCACAATTGAAACGTAAGGCCCAACTCAACCTCACGCTCCTGCCGCTACTGCTCATGCAACAAAGGCACCACGACAACAGAGAGAATTTCCTAAAGTTCCAGATTTCCCTTGTACGATGGATGAGGTGATAGAGCTCCTAAAAGCATGGATTCAAGACGGTGCTATCAAGTTACCTCCTGTACGGAGACAACCCACAGCACAAGAAATGCTCGATCCCAAGTATTGTCATTTTCATAGATTCGTCAATCATCCCACCAGTGAGTGTCATCGACTCAAGCAAATCTTCAATGAAAAGATTGAGTCAGGGGAGTTAAACTTGGGGACTGAGGGCGTGCATAAGAATCCACTCCCTCAGCATCAACCTCAACGTCAGCATTAACCCAACATTCGAAATTTTACTATCTCCGTGGAATATGTCAAGCAAACTGCTAATTATTTGATGGAAAATTTATGTGAGCTTTTGCATTTTTCCAAGGAACAACGAAGAAATATTTTCGCAGCCTTCAACCGGATCGCTAGTGGTAAGGATGTGCCTATCCCAAAAGAATGTGAAGAATCTCAATCAAAGAATGGAGAAATTACACCATAAATGATGGCAGGAGGGAAACGTGTCCCAATACCGCTCACATCTGCCCATCTCGAAGGAAAGAGTTTCAAGAAAGTCCAAATTGATGCTGGTGTCATGGTTAACCTTATCCCAATCAAAACACTTCAAGCAATTGGGGTTTCCCGCCGAGATGTCGTTTATAACGAGCATGATATGATTTT
>JAJJMA010123851.1:74720-99760 GCA_023529015.1 Papaver nudicaule
TATAGCTTATTACTATTTCTTTATCCTACTTCTTAAGATTTGAATTGCTAATGCTCATGCATTCTTGGTTATGGCTACGCTATGTTAGCATATCCTAACTTTTCTCCTGATTATAGACTTGCTTTTACAATCGGTGCTATATTTCTTAATCGTAACTCATGGCTATGACTTATCATTATTTTTAGGCATTCTTATGCCTCTACTACTCAGGGAATTTGTACGAGTAGAAAATCTCCATAGGTACATGAGATACCGTAGCCATCAGATCTACCCATACATATAGTTATTTAACATGATTATATTCCATGGTATGAAAATCCTAAGAACAATACCGAAGATGCATCAAAGACAATAATCCAAGACTAAATATGTAAAGATTTATATTTCAATGTTGTGACTACATGGATTATAACTCTAAGGAACCAGAGGAGATACAAACCTAATCCCCCTCTTGCCGCTTAGGTTCTACCCAAAAAGAATCCAACCCTTACAAAGTTTTCCAAGATCGCCTTATATAGGCCGAGCTTGGGTGGTTTACAGCTAATAAGACAAGAGACTCAATCGTGGGGGTGTCAGTCCTTGTCGAGTAAGGCGGTTCCTTCGGTGGTGCTCCGAAGATGGCTCTAGGGCTTCGGTCCCTCGGTGCGGTCTGAATCCCTTCCTTCCGAGTCTTCACTCGTCGTGTTTGGTCTCGTTCCTCTTCGGTTCGGTTCGAGGCCTCGCCGCTGGTTCTTCTAGAGTGGTTAGGCTTCCCGGATGCACGCCGCGTGTCCCGAGGGGTTTTACCCTCCACATAATTGGTGCTCTATACGCCACAAGCCAATTTCCCATATTTATGGCATATGAAGAGTCACATTTATTTGACCATTACCATAGAGGGTTGCTGAAATCCCCTCGGTCTAAATGGCGATTGCATAGCTCAATCCTTAGACTATTCTTATTGGTTTAAATGGCGATTGCCCGGTTCAATCCTTAGACCACTCTGAGAGGAATGACCCACCTCCAGAAAAGCCTGAAAGAGATACACAAGCTTATTGCTTAATTCTCTATTTTACATGCCAAGTCATAAGTTTGCTAATAAATGGTACGACTTGCACTTAGTCAGCTTTGACTTAAAAAGTATTCAATACTTAACAAATCTTACGAGAATCAAGTAAGTTACATGGAGGGATATTCTTTAGGGTTTTGGTTTGGCGGTCTACGACACGTGTGATTGCAACGGCACAATCACTCAGCGGGAAATAAACTAAGTCGTGTGAACGTTGCGAGAAAGATGGGATGAGAAAGTGGGTTGTTAGTCTTCCCTAATTATTAGGCGCAAGACTCTTAACATATGGTCTCACTTTCTCCACTCTTCCACTTCTTACGAGATCAGTTGGAATTCTATTGCTATAAATAGGTCACTCGACCAGTTTGGAAATCATTCAATTCAGGGCAGTACAATCAGTTCATCTCACGATAATTGATTAACTCTTCTCATTCAGCATTCAATATCTAGTGAGAACTGAATATCCATTCTTGCTTCCTTAAGCATTATTTTAGCAACTTTATTCAAAACATCACAGTAATCATAACAATTCTCTGATCTCAACTTCCTCGGCTTCCCTCCCTTAAACCAACCTTATTTCGTCTTCTTGTAACTGAAGCAATACTCGAACATCCATTTCTTGGTTTAGGCGAGTATTGTTCGATCTTGACCTCTTGAATACCATTACAACTTCACACTTTACCCCTCAGATTCTCTTTATTGTTTACACCTAAAACAGCCTCATCCCCCAGATTGCCGATTAGAGGGCTTTCAATTAAGTATATTCCTAGTTTTTTCTAGCGCGAGCCTTTTCCTTATTGCGTGACTTCTCTTTCCATTATGATCTCCGCTAGCGCTCTAATACATGTTGATTGCTCCTTTGATTCTCTTGCAATTTTCTATAATTTTCTTATTACTGCTTCTAACTTAATTTCTAATATCTCCATTCTTACCGCTGCTCTGCTGACATCTCTTGATTTTTTTGTAATTGCGCAACGCGCTCCTCGTTTATCTGGTTCTACTGTACTCTTTTGATTTGTCCATGCAGACTTTTTTGCTTCGCCGAGACTCATTTATCTACTTTTGCTGATGACTGGACTGGCCACTTTCTGCGGATACTTGCTTTGGGTTTTGATTTGATGAAGTCTAGTGTTTTGGCGTGAGCTACTGGTTTGTACGTGACCAACAACCGAAGTTAGGTCGCATTCAACATCTCTCACTGGCTTCTATGAAATTCTCCTTGCGGTTATCAACGTAAATTTGAACGCACAACATGGATTTCCCTAATTTTGTGATTTTCTTGGTGCGGGTTTTTGGGTGAGTGATTCTCTGATTGATCCAATAGCAGGTCGGACTCGATTCGCAGTAGGATGCTATTAATTAGCAGATCTGCGTACCTTTTTCAAATGTGGACGACTGACGCGCTAAGAAAGAAAAAATATGCATGCTGCTAATGAAAATGACCTGACAGTTTTGAAAAATCTTTTCTCCCCTTCTTTCTCTTTTTACTAAATGAACTTTCTGTGATCTATGGTTGAGTTTTCATAAGTGTGCTTCTTTGAGAAGATAACTCACAACACAACTTCTCTTGTCGTGATCAGTCGAAAAATGAAAAAAAAAAGATGAAAGCTTGTAAATGAAAGCAGTAGATAAAAGCAGTAAGTGTGCTGAATGTAAATGCGCTGAAATGTAAATGTGGACAAGTTCTTGTTTTCACAGGATCTTGAAGTAAAGCAGTAAAGTGTTGAATGTAAAGAACTGGATGTAAAGAGCTGAATGTAAAGAACTGAATGTAAGTAATTGAATGTAAAGAATTAAATGTAAAGACGCATGACGTAGAGGATTGAATGTAAAGATGAACTTGAATCGATGAAACGATAAAAAAAGGTTAAGTCGATACCCAAAACCAGCATTAAGGGTATTCTTTATTGAAGTTGTCAGAAAGTGGAAAGTGATCAGCAGCAGTGATCAAAATGTAAACCGACATAGTTGGATATGATGTCAACCAGCTAAGTAACACTGGATCACTAAGGGGTCTGTCCTCGGTGATCTCTATATATAAAGACCCTCTACCTTCAAAGAGGAGATCCCAAGTTGTTCATGTCAATAAATAATAGCTTACCTCTCATCTTCTCTTCCTTATGTGCGTTAGTATTAATTGGGTGTGTTGTTTGGTATTTCCAGTAACTACATTTTGACGCCGACGAAGGGTATCGACTTAACCTTTAGCAATCTGGTCAGCATTAAAGGTCCCTCCAGTCTAATACTAGCATTAAGGGTATGACTGGAACTATCAGGTCGGATAGTACATTATCCAGAACCAAAAAGGTTTATATTTTTCGGTTCCGTGTCCTATCAGTTCTGATTCCGATTCCGGTTTGGTTTGGGTTTCCAAATTAATCGACTCAGAATCGAGCCCTGGGTATATTTTTTCCAAAAATCAAAAGTAGAAATCCAATTTATTTTTTAATACAAAATTGTAATTATTATTTTTTTAAAATAAATATTAAATTTAAGAAAAAATGAAAAAACTTTAAAAAATCAAAGTAAAAACTAGATAAATGCAATTGATAGCCTTAAGAGCAACCACAGTCTTTGGGATATAAAATGCCAAATAAGGCATATGATCCCACGCAATAGGAAGGGAAAATATGACACAATGTCATAAATCCCAAATTTTGGTGTTATATAGCATTAGATTATAAGATTCGAAACTTATAGCACTGCGCATTATAAAGAGCACCAAAAGATAAGACCACGACGCCTGTAATATCTATAATCTGGGCATCCTTATATATAATAATCGAAACCAAATACTCAATTCTCATTCATTCTGGGCCCACCATTTCAAGCTCTAGATGAATGTGGAGAGAGTATTCACAAATAGAGCTCTCCCATTGATTGTGACCCCACAGAAATAAAAGCAAAAGTATATTTACACCGTCCTTACACCAGCATCTATCCCCACTCCCCACTTTTCTGTCACGTCCATCGAAAACAACTAACCCACTTCTATTGTTTTCTCCGTAAATTTTCCGAATATTTCTTCCTTGAAAAAATCTCTGTGAACCTTTCTGAACCTTCATTAATGGTCATCAAACTCATCACTTCTATTTTGCATCACCACAATTATACTAATGATTATCTCATCCAACGTATTTGAGCATACCGCATTCAAAAGCTCTCTAAAAAAAACAAAATTGAGTTGCAGTAAAAACCTACCTTCTTGAAAAGTCAATCAATTCATACACTAAAGAAGATATTTATCCAATAGCCATATAAGCTATCTGCTGCAACCTTCTCGATTTTATGTGGGTATTGTTCCTCGTCTATTCTTTGATTAAATATTTTAGGATTTTGTGATTTTTCTTTTTAGTTTTTCATGATTTGTTTCTTTTTTAGCATAACAAATGTGCGACGAATTTCATCATCCTCCTCATCCGAATTCTTATGCCTTGCTTGAATTATGAAGCAGTTGAGACGAACATCACAGAGTGGTAATTTTACATCCGAATTCTTATATTTAATGTATGTTTTATCAACATCTGAAAACTATGCTGTTAAGAATGTTTTAAAAAAATAAATAAAAAATAGATCATATATTACACAGAATAAGTAAGTACAAAAGGTAGTTTTTCTGGCAGAAAACTTGGTGGTTGGTTTTTTCTAACAGAGGGTTACATTATGCTTTTTGCACATGGATCCGCCATTGAGTTTTTAGAACTATCAACAAACTTGCATTCCCATGTTACAAACTTAGGAAGCAAATGTTGGCAGTCTGTGATTGCCAAACTCCTTCCACTGTATCACTGAAGCCATGAACTAAAATATGGTTATCTGACACACACACACAAAAAAAAAAAAAAGGCTTGGTGATGTTGTGTTGTAGATCACATTGAATTGCAGTTAGGAGTGTGGTTGCTTCTGCATTAAATACTGACTTTGTTGTAGTTGTCCAGTATTTCGCTGCTTGAAACGCTCGGTTCCTGCCAAGAATGATTGCTCCATAACCTGCAGTTGGAGAGTGGTTCAGAATAGTGTTAATGAATAGGTTATCAAGTGAGTATGTACAATGCTTCACTCTGAAGTACCTTCTGAAGATGTGGTACTTCAGTTTATAGTGGTGATTACGATAAACCTAAGCTTAATATTGTATGTATTTTCTTCAATCATGTTGGGTTATCGGGTACTCCCGGAGTTGAATTAGATTGGGTTTACGGAATTTTGATGGTGGGAGTTATTGTTTATTATGGATTTAACCAAAGGAAACTAAGCATGTGAAAAATTTACTGAGCCGGTCTTCGACAAATTTTTTGGATGTTAATTATCCTTGGATATAGCGTCGTTAACAATATTTCTACATATCGATTTGTAGAAACTTTTAATGGGGCTACGGAGATGCTATAGTGGTACACACTCTCGTACTTTTGTATCTTTATTCCACATTATGTGTCTCACTTTTAAAATTTGTATACAGTTTGTTTCCTTGAATTGGTTGAATTAAAATTGTGTTTTTCCATTGGTTGAATTGGGTGCATAGTTACTTGAAAATGAGTGGGGTTAGGGTGTGATATCGTGATTAGAACTGCACTTGACTCAAAATCATTGAATCAAAAGAACCTTTTCTTATAATGTGTATATGGCCGTTCCACAACCTTTTGTTATAAGGGTATACAATACAGGTAAGCCCAAACTAATTATCATTTGATTCTAGTGTTTCAAAATGTTCATAATTGAAATATCTTTATTCTTAGTTACTGAACATCATTCTTCTGTACAGATAAAACAAATTGAAGCAAAAAAATGAATACATGGTACGAAAGACAACTTCTTGAATCAATTACAAGTGAGAATTTAGGTTAGTTTGTTGAAACTCAAATTCTATAAAAGCTTATACTGTTGTTTTGATCCAACTGCTGATATTTACATGTAGCTCAGTCACTAATAGATCCATGGGACTAATAAACATCCAAAGAGATACTCATACATTGGAGAGATCATATGAACGTGTGTTATTATGAACAATTAAGATGTGTTATATAGAGGTTAACTATCTTACATCATTCCCTTCTTCTCTGGGTTTAAATCCTTAACAAGACCAAAAATGAAATCCATAGAGGCAGTACAATAGATTAACAATAACAATCAAATTCATTTGGGTAATTAAATGGCTTTTGAAAATAGTTTACACTTCCTATCAGTTCTCTTTGACAGGTAAGAAAACTATCTCATCTTTAATCAATATTTTCTCAGTTTTTTGCACATTCTATTGTTCTTAAAGCAGCCTCCTGTTATGCAAATTACTTTTTTGTTTTGTCGGGTTTAGTTATTGTACGTGTTTATTGTTATGGGTTTCTTTGGTTTTGTTTGTAATTTGCAAAACAAAATTAAATTGTTTTTGTGACTAATTGTGAATCTTCTAAACCAAAGTATCCAATAATGTTTTACAGTGGCATTTGTTCGAAAGATAAATTCGTACTTTCTAAAGAATTTTTTTATCAAATGGTTCAAAGATCCAGCATGGCACTTTCCATATGAATTTTTGTTGTTGTTGTTGTTGTCTCAAGTGTCGTCCTGTTCTTTGTCATGATTAGGTATATTACACCTCTCACTCCATATTGGAGTTTTAAGTTTCCTGCGATCAATGTAGATGATAAAACTGTTAGAGGTGCATTGGATGTTACCAGCATTATTCAACTTTGAACTCATTCATCATTCATCTGTTGTCGAACAATTTAGCAGAGTTCACGAGAGATCAGAACGAACCCACTTTAAGTGATGCCAAATCTTATATGCGTCAGGGCAATTTTTTTTGAGAATTATTTGAATCGCAAGAATGCTTTTATATTTAGTTAGATTATTTGGTGACAATTGATTTTGCTGATTTGGTGGTTTCAATCCATACGTGGACTCTCCAGAAAACCTCTGAATGGTGAGAACCAGAATTGTAACTGAAATTGTTAGAGCATGGCTCGGTCAACCTCACTAAGTGTTGGTATGTCAAGCTTAGTTGTCAAATTTAGTGATAAAAACTTGACCGCTAAACAACACACATTAGGTAAAGTCATGAGTGAGTTAGTTTTAGGTTGTGGAAGATTTTGGTAGGATTTAAAATCACTACTTGAACAGTTGAAGAAGACTGAAGATCAAACGAAGACATCCGGCTTCATCGTTCAAGAGGTTAGTGAATCTAAATAACGCGATTCCATTATCTTTTACACTTGTGCTACAAAAGACAAAACATAACTCTCTACTTGAGCTTTACGTTATGACTTGATCACTTGTGATCAGTGTGTCTTAAGATATAAAAACTCCACTTTATCGCTTTCGATATTGTTATTGAAGTTATGACGTTCTATATATATTGCTTAGAGCTTTTTTTTCTTCTCCGTCTCTAAGTAAATATAAGGTTTTTCCTAAAACCTTCGAGTTGGATATAACAATGTGATGTTGTCTCGGTAGTACTACGGGATTTAATCCATCACAGTATTGTGTCTCTAATTACCTAGTCTGACTATGTCGGATTGATCAACACGTACTTGTATAAGATAAATGTAAGTGAGATCGTGACTCACACTTATGTTGTGTAGACTCGATATACTGCTTTTCTGAGTTCGAATACTACGTCATGGTTTGCCTCTGAATGCTGAAGTTCTGAATCATTTACTTGATTTTGTATATGAACATCTCGTATGCCATATCATACTTCTGGATTCTGAAACCATATTCTTGTTATCTCATCTTTTGGATTTTCAATGGTCGAAACCTCAATGTAGGTTTTGGTAAAACTAAACATTGATTTCGAAACCATAATCTGGTTTTCGTATCCGTAAGCTATTGGTCTGAAACTTAAATATTGTGACCAATGAAAGAACATGAGTTCGAAACAATGTTTGCTGGCTAACAGTGACTTGAGAATCAAGATCAATGAGTCTTGACCATGTGAGTTCTAAAAGGTCTAGTAGACCATGGGGTTTCCTAAAGGTTTATGTGACCGGGAAATATAGCCTGTGCGTCAAGGACAAAAAGATGTGATGCTAAAACGTCTCTTGACCACATGGACTCTCAAGTTCGACACCAAACATTTGTGACGAGATTAACATGTGTTTCTTGTTTCGAAACCTTAACCAAGGTTTTGTTAAAACAGAATCTAGATTTCAAAACCTCACTTTGGTGTCGCTATGTGGAAACTTGATTTGGGAACCTTAATTCGGTTCTGGTCATATATGAACTTTAGATTTCGAAACCTTAATTTGGTTTCTGCCAAACACTATGTAGGTTTCAAAACCTTAATTTGGTTATCTCAGAATGCGTATTTTCGAAGTTGAAACTCTATCATTTTGATTTGTGCTTCAACGAATTAATGAGTTTGATATTCTCAGTTTGAAGTTTGAATTTGTTCATCTTCAATGTGCAACTAAGTTGGCTTGAGTTATAATCAGAAATATGGTTAGTCGCTCTAGTTAGTAGACACATGATTTCTGATCAATAATGTACGTGATTAGATATTCGTATGATTATACTACTTGATCAAATATTCATTTGGTTATTCATTTGATGTTATATTTCGAATTAATGAAATATCCAAATATACCTTATGAGTATTATTTGCTTTGATTGCTCTTGGCCAAACATTTGTTGAAAATATATTTTCATTTATGACTTATATTTTTCATTAATGTAAAAATGCTAGAGTATTAGATCTCATTAAATGCTATGAGTCTAAGCGAGGAATTTCGGAACATATATGGAAATGTGCTTTAAAGATTTCAGAAATTAAGTTAGCCTCATTTCAAAGCTAAGCCTTAGTCAATATAAATATGAGTGGTATCTCTCCTGAAAGCTTTATCCCTCTACCAAGCTTTTCTTCGGATCTATAGCTTGTGTCAGCCGCTTTTCTTTTCAGTTACCTTTGAGCTTTTTCTCTCGGTCTAGAATTGCGAGGAAGTCTTCTTTAGGGATCGAGAAGCCTAGAAGTACCTCTTATGGTAAACTAGTTTATGTTTACTAGTCTTCTTTGTATTGTACTTGTGTTCTGTTCTATCACGTCTATCAAACCTTGCGATCTTGTTTATTCTATGGTCCTTCTCTTCTGCTATAAGGCCACTCAAGATCGTTGTGATTAGAATGTACTCTTTATCTATTAACCTGGATTTGTCAGCAAGCCGCTTTCGGTTTGTATGCCTAAACTATAGATACTGAGTGGAATCAAGATTGTTGTTATTAGATTTGTTCTTTGCAGGTACATTGTTCTTCACGCTCATATCATATCGTTCTTGCTACAGCTATCTGCTTGATTCCAACTGGGACGACAAGGTTGCTCTTTCGGAAGTTTTGGTTTTGAAACCTTGATCGATATCTAGAGGAGTTTATTACCAAGTAAACCTAAATATCCTCGCTCTTTGTGTAAAAGAACTTCGGTGAAATATCTGTCAGTTACCAAGGATATCATCTAGCGATTTAACCTGCCGCTATTTAGTTGTTTTCCACTAAGGTTGTAATCGTCCGATTGGAGGTCGGGTAGCGATAGTCCTCACAACGGGCTGTAAGGCAACTCTTGCGTAAGACAATAAATAACGTATGTTTGCGTAAGGGAGTACATGTGCGTGACCACCTTGCTGTGGTTGGAGGCGTAGGAATACTAAGGGGAAATCTTTGTGACTAATAGTCGTATTAGGATCATATTGTCTGCACCAGCTAGTCCGAAGTCTGAGAGTTGGTGTGTTGGCGGCTTAATTCTTAAGAGTATTCAAACTGGACGAGGTCCCGGGGTTTTTCTACGAGTTTGTAGTTTCCTCTTTAACAAAAGTCTTGTGTGTACTTTACTTTATTTCCGCGTTATATTTGATTCGTTATTTATAATTAAAGTATCGTACTTGGTTGTTGACATAGCCTTTCGGATTCTTGTATTGACTCCCTTGTGTGAATCAATCAGATCTGAAGGAGATCTTGTTCTTGAGTTCTTGAGTACAAGAACCGTTCAAGGTTTGACTTATCGGTGGACTAAAATAAAAGATTGGTGGTGTACTCGGTACCCTCGTCTTTTTTCAGAAATAACATGCCAATTTCTTTTACTTACATTTCAAAATGTCAAAATAAAATCATAGAACGAAAAATAAGTTCGTTAATAGAATTTTCATTATTTGTTTCTTATACGGTACAAATTGCTAAAACACATAACACTTTCCTGTGTATATTCTATTGTTGGTGCAGGCATATCATTAAAACACATCAGTATGGAATTCTGGGTGTGGTGGGTGTGCTAAAGAAGGCCCTCATATCTACCAGGGGAAGATGTGTTTGCAGAACATAGGTCATTCGCAAAGGGCAATCGGTAAGTCATTTCAAGTAAACGTTGAACTTTCTTTTTCTTTTTTCAACAGGTAACCAATTAATTTCATGCATGTTCCTATATCGGTAATAAATTTGTGCTTGATCTCCTTAAAGTGTGTTACTTGAATCAAGTGTGAGTTATATGTTAATGTCCACCAACCAATCATGCATCTTTTAGTGAAGGTGATTCCTAATAAAAGGGACGTTAACTAGGGCGTATTTGTCGTGAATGTTATAAGGTGAGTTTGTTGAGCAACTGTGTGGATTTGTTGTTTCATATTAGACCAGTAATTCAGATGTTGTGATCTTTAGAGCAACATTTTGTTTTGCATAGTTCTAGGAAAATGTAGACTTCTTGGATAGTTCTTGAATAAGGAGAAGTTTGAGGAAATGACAAAGGTAAAGAAATACAGAGCTGGCAAAGGTAAAAAAGCTTATCATATCTGTCAATTACACCTGTATTTTTCCGGTTTTTCTTCAACATGGGATTATAGATAGTCCACTCTTAACATCCTTGAGGATGGACACAGGAACTGAAGCCTAGAGCCTACCTGAAATCACCGAAAAGGTGAATGGTAAAACATATGTCTCTTGCATCGAATTCCCTGATGTAAGATGCGATGAAAGAGGACACTTGAATCAATTACAAGTGAGAATTTAAGGTTAGTTTGTACCATCATTTTTCTTAAGTAGTTGCATCGTCATTGTAATTTATGGAGGTACCGCTTGATACAGTTAAACTCTTCAATATTTTTATGGAGACGGTTAACACTATAAGACCCTGCACATGTCTTTAGCAACTGCATGCTTAAATATATTTGCATCTTTTGTTATATCAATTGGTTGCTTCATTTAGAAATCATTATATGGCTGTATCGATGCTTCCAATAATATGACTCGGAAAGTTGGAATACTCCTTCCACCGTTTTTTCGTTGTTTTTCTCCCTACATTTTCTATAGATCGAACAAAATAAGTATGCTTCTTTTTTGGTATATGAAGACTATCCACTATGATTAGATTTTGAGCTTAAATATTATACTACCAATATCACTATCGTTGTACAATTTCTATTTTTAGTAAACCCTCTTACCCATGTCATAACTGAAAAATCCAAGAGATAATGCTGTGAAGTTTACTTTCTTAAAATTTGTGCCATTTAATAGGAGTGTCTTTTTTTTATAATAAAAGAGGCAAGCCTCATACATAGATACAAAGAACCGATTCAAGATCGAGATCGTTACAAGAGTCATTACAATTCAAATCAGCTAATAAGACATCAAATATTAAGGTACCAACATTATCACTAGGTTTGCTCCACAAATACTAATTATAGGAATCATCCCTTACTACCAACTCTACCATTCCAGAAATCCATAACAGTAACAGGTTAAATGGGTTTACTTTTGTCTGAAACAAACATAAACTACACAAAACTGCGGAACGCAAAAGTGTAGGGATCATGAAATGATCCAGCCATTTCTCAGGGTTTTTAATCCAAAAGTATCTAACTAAACTAAAGTAACAAGGGTTTCTAGGATCGGTCGGAATCGGTGTGAAAAGGTCTGAATCGGTCTGAATCTGCATCTGTATCGGAGTCTTGGTGGCTGATGTTGGTATCCTTGTGTCTTTTGTTGTTCTTGGTGTGTTGGTGAATGGTGCTGGTTTCATAGTTTCTGGTTCCGTTGTTGCTGGAGAGCTTGATTTTGTAGCTGATGTTGGTGATGTTGCCATATTAGATATAGTCCTTTTAGAGATCGAAATCCAACTCTTGGGTTTATCACCAAGATCCAAAAAGCACAAACAGCTGAGAAAATCCTCCAAAGAAGATAACTCAAAACAACAAATAGAAAATAACTCTACTAAATGATCGGTTCAATCAAAGAAAGCTTAAATCTGGTAAGAGTATGAAGGATCAAACTCTATGAACAGACAACAAACTTTTAAGATCTAGAAATTGAAAACAATAAAGATAAAATAGGAAAAAAATCTAGCAGAGAACAGAGAATAAAGAGACGAGAGATTATTCAGGAAGGTCTGATCCGATCTACTCTCGTGAGAGCAAATCGGAGCAGCGACGCTTTAGGGTTGGGTGGTTTCTCTGATCGTATAAAGGGGAGAGAGAGGAGAGAGTTATTTCAGAAGACCTTTCTATTTTAATAGGAGTGTCATTAAGGAAAATAGATCGCATCATTTGTTCGCACTGATACAGTACATAGCAATATGAATTTAGTCTCTGTGCCCTATCTATGGCTTTATACATAAATGACAAGTTAGTTATTTTTTGGTAATGTTAGATATTCATTGGTTTCCTGTCATATATTTTAGCACTTACATGACTTGGTTAATGAACTATTTATTAGTTTCCTATCATATTTTATAACACTTAGATGACTTGATTAATGAACTTGAGATGTGAAAAAGGCCGGGAAAGCTAGAAAGTTAAGGAAGGATATCTTAGATGTAAATATACATCAAAGAATTCGTAGACCAAAAACATTAGAGATATGTAATGGAATTTTCTTCTTAGACCAAAATCAGTTAACATATAATTGCGGTTAAGTTGTTTATGGTTTACTTTTTGTTATGCATCCATTTTTTGATTGATTTACAATTATCATTATATTTGCAGGTCTAACATGATTCCAGAAACGAATTAGAGATCCGAAAGGACCAGGAAAGCAAGAGATTTAAGGAGATATATCTTGGCTGTAAAAACACAAACCAAAAGGAAAGCTCCGGAAATCAAAAGAAGATTAAGAAAGCAAATTTTGGTTGAAAAGACTTTACACTCTCAACGTGTTCGTATAAGTACTGTTGGACAAACACAGCGTTGCGGAGATCATATCAGAAGATTTCAAAGGTACCCGTATATGCATACGAAGGATAACCAGGTCTCCTAATTATATGCCAAATTGTCCAACCGCTTTCGAAAGAAATCAATTCCCCGTTAAAGAGGATGCTTATTGGGGTTACGCCAAAATCTGTTGTGGCTTCAGAAATTCCGTCCAATTCATGGTTAGATGTAAGTCATTCGTTTCTTCTTTATTTGAGTTATTAATGACACAAGTCTTGTAGGGGGTAAAAACCCCTCGGACCACGTGCCTCGCATCCAGGAAGAAAAACCACACCGAAAGGAGTGTGAAGCGAAGGTTCGGAACTGATAAAGGAAGGGAAGTCGCACTTGAGCGAAGTAAAGGTTCGGAATGAAAAAGATTCGGACTACCCCAAAGGACCGAAGCCCAGGATTTAGCCTCGGAACGTAAACCGCCTTACTCGACAGACACTGACACTACCACGATTGAGTCCTTTGTCTTTATTAGCTGTAAACCACCCAAGCTCGGCCTATATAAGGCGAGCTTGGAAAACATTTTAGGGGTTGGATTCTCGTTTGGTTGAGCCTAAGTAGCAAGAGAGAGATTAGGTTTGTAATCTCCTCTGGTTCCTTAGGGTTTAATTCTTGTAATCTCAGCATTGGCAATATACAGAAGTCATCTTTATTCAATCTTTCTTGCTTTACTTAGCTTTAAATTATTGTTCATAGCATCCTCGATGCAGTTCATTTCTGTCTTCGGACTGATTATCACAACTAAACATTGTATGTGCAAGTAGATCTGATGGATATGGTATCTCGTGTACCTATGCAGATTTTCTACTCGTACAAGTCTCATGTGAGTTATTTGAGTCATTCGTTTCTACGTATTCTGAATTCTAATAAAGTGTAATGAAAAATGGGAATTGATTTTATGATGTTTATTTTTCCCACCTCACTGCACACAACTAAAAACGTGGATTGACTCTGGATTTAAAGGGTGGGGTAAACTCTGTTCAAAATGTGAACTGTAATCCTGGCAAGGGAACAAAACTGAAAGGAAAAAAAGAGAGGTTTAAACCGTACATTATTTACGGGGAGCTGTAAACTACGTCGATGCGCATTATAAATAACAATCAAGGCATTAAAAATCAAGGCAGATAGCTAATCACCTGGTGCATAGCATTGTATATCTTCGCTACTTTTACTTTGATTTTAATCCCAAATTTAGTGTAGGCATTGGGATTTGACACATACAGTACTGGCATATTACATCAAAAGGAAAAAAATGTGCGGTGAGCGTGGATCGAACACGCGACCTTCAGATCTTCAGTCTGACGCTCTCCCAACTGAGCTATCCCCGCTGCTGATACAACAGTCGCATACTTATTTATTTTGTACAGCCGTGCCTATGAAAATTTAAGAGGCACTGTTGAAGGCTGATGAACTCCTGTTTGACGAAGGGGTCTTTTTTTAATCGCTGTTTCCAGTTTCGCCTGGTTAAATGTGTGCTTTGTTTTTCTTCTTCGAAGGTAACCGGTGCACTTTTACCTCAAACGTCAGATACGGTGTTAGTCCACGGAGAGTTGGGGGGGAGTTTAATGTATTTTAATTCTTGGGGATTTGGAGGGAATGTAGGAGAGTGTAGGGAGTTTGAGAGAGTTTTGGTGTTTTGAGTTTAGGGAGTTTGGGGGAGTGTAGGGAGTTTGGGGGAGTTTCATTAAAGGGAGTTTAGGAAAGTCTAGGGAGTTTGAGAGAGTTCAATTCTAACTTATTCTCTTTAAGACCTGTAAGCTGCAATTCTTGATACAAAATCATGGGGTGAAAGAAGTTTTTTTTATCGAGTAAAAGATGGTCATGAACAAATTGGTTACCAACCATATATTTAAGCAATCAACATCGTATCAAAAAAAAAAAAAAAAAAAACAAAACAAGCAATCAACATAAAACCAGTAAACAAAGCTGTTTACGAAGTACTCGTAGTACATGCGAGTGTTATACGAATACAAAACATTTACTTAACAGTTTTAAACCCATAAAAACTGTTGGCAGAGAAGACTGTTGTGCCATTCTGGGTGCAAGCACAACAAATATACTGTCCATGTTAGCAAATTGGAAGTGATCTCATGCCCTGCAAAGTAGAATGTTTTGCACTCGTCTATGATCTGATGCATGTTCAGCTTTATATATGCTTGCTTAAGGCTGGCAGTTTCAGACACACCCATCAACAGTCCGAGTAAATCGTCTCCATAGCCAGATTCTTCACCTTTTTTTTTTAATTTACTCTCCACTATACTTCTTACAGTAGTCCTTATTTTCCAATCAAGCTTCCACGTTTGGCGATTCGACCAAGTAGGAATACTATTTCACGTCCTTCTCAGTAGTGCAATTCAAAATCAAAGGGCGACCCTAAAAGTTTGTATAAAATACAAACCTGTTTAAACCCACAAGAAAGTCTCTTCATTCCAGACGAAAAATTACTTGAGATGGTAACAGCTCCATAATTATCAAACAAAATTGAATACCTATCAAAACAAACAACGAAACTGGTGAACAATGTCAGAGAAACATGACGGTAATATTATCACCTAGTCTCCGACCCCATTGCAATCGAATATAGCACTACAATAGAGGATCTTGAGTTTCTTTATCCTAGTAAAACTTTTCAAAACTTGCTATAATGTGAAAATAATATCTGCAAAATAAAGGATGGGAGGAATAAATCAAAGAGACTGTATTCAAAATTTTGGAAAAGAATAGAGGAGGGTGAACAAATCACTTACTGTCTTCCAGTGATGTATACAGCAGTAACAGATGCAAGTGCGCACGGTTGAAGCTCTCTTTAAGTCTTGAGCCCTGCTTTCCCTTCAAGATAGCTGCTATTGAAGGCAGTATGCGTGCAATTGTATCGCCAGTTAAAATTTGAAACTCTCTTCAAATGGCAATCTCTTTACAATGATCCTTGGAGCAAACCAACTAATGTTCCCAGCCTTGGAGTGTAGATAGAGTGCATGCTGCCATTCTTTTAGTCATTACCTTGAGTTTGTCTGTGTTAAAGGCAGGATTGACGACCCTTTAGTTTAATATTCTATAGATTATTCTCCAATTTCATGGCAGAGAAGACTATTGTGCAACACATGGTCAGCACAGAAGCAAGTTTTGTAAGCTGCTTGTGGGCATAAAAACTCACCCAACTTGTACCCAAAATAGTTGAGATACTGGAATGGTCTAGTGTTAGCAGAATGGTCTGGTCATTATATGATATTACACTTTCGCAAAAACAATCAATCAAACATTTGACATAAACTTGCAACATCAATTGTAAAAAGAGAATAGAGATTACACGAATATCGATATCACTCGTGTCGCCAAAGATAATGTTGAAACAGTGAAGTGTTCAACTGGTCTGAATTCGATCAAAATTTAACACGTCTGTCTAATGAGAGAAACCCATCCAATCTAGTTTGAACTCTGTGACCTTAACAACTGGTACGGGATCACAGTAATAGCCAAACTGTCCAATCCTAAAGATGCATTTCGCACAACACCCCAATTGCTTAGGTAGCATACTGTATACCCTAAAGATGCATTTCGCACATCACACCATAAATGGCATTGTATGTGTTCATTACCTAAGACACAGTTCAATAAAACACATATATTTCATCTAACTTCTATCAAGCAAAGGCACCTAAATCGATCTAGGTTTTGGGGATCTGTTTGATGATTCTTCGAGGAGGTTTAGAACCTACGAAGCCAATAACACTTCTGCAACTATGTGCTATTCCTAACGGTATCAAAATCAAAAACAAACCATGGCGATCATAGAAGAAAAAAAATGAAAAAACATACTTGAAAGCAAGCGTTTGCTTCTTTCTCCTCCTATTTTTTTCTCCGACCAAACTCCCTCCCCAAATCTCTACTCTTTTGAGAGATTTGTATTTAGACAAAAATACACTGTAAACTCCCCAAAACAATCAACTCCCTAGAATTCTAGAGTTTTACCACTTACAGGGAGTTCAAGGGTTTCTTCAAAACTCCCCCACGACTAACAGGGTTTTCTAGGGAGTTTGGGAGACTCTTCTAAACTCTCCCACGACTAACGGGGATTTTGAGAGACTCCTTCAAACTCCCCCACGACTAACGGGAAAAAACTGAACTACACTCAACTCCCCTCAACTCCCCTCAACTCTCCGCGGACTAACCCCCTGTCCAAGTTTATCTTGTCTTTTTGTTTTGTAATTTGTACGACTGTGATGCTCTAAAATACTCCCTCCGTTTCTTTTATATAAGCGGAAATAGGGTTTTTCCATGTTTCAAATTATAGGCGGAGTTAAACTATCAAGGCATGTTTTTACAACTTATACCCTTATTAATAATACGTACTCCCTCCGTCTCAGTTTAATTGACCGCTTTAACTAAGTAAAAAAATAAGGAGATTATTTGAATGTCCGAGTTTACCCATATTAAATATAGATAGAATAAATGAATTTCTATTTTTAGGTAGGAAATAATAAAGAGAAAATATATGACTTTATTTTTTATAACTATAAAAGGAAAAAAGAATATAAATATTGTAATAAGAATATATATTTATGAATTTGTTTCCACTTTATCTAGATATTTTTTAAGGGTATATCTGCGAGTTTGTTGGAAAAATACAGATTTAATTAGAAGCTGGTTACATTTCTGAGACAAATGAAAATAGTAATGAGGACAGTTAAACTGTGACAGAGGGAGTAGGTAATTGTGTTAGGAATAAGACAAAGGTCAAAACAAGAAAAAACATGAAAATTTATGAATCCAAAAATGTTTTCTTAATCTAAGAGATTTGGTCCCTCCGCCTGTATAATTGAAACGGAGGGAGTAGTAAGCTTAGATCATCCTATCCATGAGGGGTCTTATCTGACCCTACAAACCCTGTGTAATTTTTTTCTTGAAAGCATTGCTACGATTCATTAATTAGTTCAACCGACAGTAAGGTACAACTCGTGGTGTAGTAACACCCATTCTATCATCGTTTAAGATATTGTATAAGAAGGGGGGTGTTACTGCTTCCCAGATAACTGTTGTTGGATTCTTTGGATCACGATTTTATCGTCGAACTGCTTCATTAGCTAATTCATCTGCTGCGCGGTTAGCTTCTCGATATGCATGAGTAATTCGTAGCGTAGTAACATTGAGAAGAATTTGCGTCGCTTCAAAGAGTAGCCCTGTGTAACTGCTTGTCCTGTTCTCTTTGAAACTACGTGTAATCTTACATTTTATTTTATTTTATTATTTTTTTTTTTTGAAGGAAAGTAATCTTACATTTTAATTATTACCAGTATTATTATTATTGTTATTTTATTTATTTTTTCATGTGTCGCATTTCCCCATTTTTGTGTTTTCTCAGTTAAGTTTTGTTTTAGGTCTTATTTTTCCTCATTCCGTGTCATCCATTAAGATTCACATTACAACACCACCAAGGGCACCGAAGGAGGTAAGAAAATCGAAAGCTTAGATCCTTCCGTTCATTTCTTTTATTTTCTGTGAACTTTTTATCGATCAATCAATTCTTTGTTGTATTCATAAGTAACACTGTTGTAATCCATTAGTATCGATTTTATGATCTTTGTATCAGGAAAAATGAAATTTTGATCTTATCTTCTGAAATTTTGATCTTATCTTCTTCCGGTATTTTTTAATCTGATCAGTGATCTGATGGTATTTAATTGTTTTGAAATAACATATGCTTAGTCATAATAATTTCTTGAATTTCTCAAATTATAACGCAACAAGGTGTGTTCATTAAGTGTTCATTTAACTTTTAAAAAAAAAAAGTGTTCATTAAAGAGAGTTATTACGGACACTTCTTCGGTAGACAATACACTTTTGGATGGTTGGGTCCACTCCCTTGTGTTATGAGCTCCACCACCCTTTTGCCGCTGTGTGCAAGGAAGAGCTATACAGTAGATTTGGTGTTTGCAAGGACAATGTGTGGTGAACTTGTTTAAAGATGGGAAACAAGGGATTAAATTTCAGGATTATCTATGCTTTTTGTTGAGCTTGCAATTGTTTTCTTTCTTGTATAATTATCTCCAAAGAAGATGCAGGATTTGGCTTACTGTTAGTGTTTAGTTATGGGAACTTTCTTAGGGTACATCTAAGAGCTTTTCAGTTTATCCGATGAGATCCTCCATTAGAAAGTTCGAATAACAAACTATCATGGCACATGACGTCTACCCACACACTTACACTTGTTCAACTTGATTTGTTGCATATGTCGGGAAAACAAGAGAGAATTCTATATCCAAAGTCATGAATACTTATCTCTGTGACGTGTTTCGTGGAAGCATTGTTGGTGTTCATTTACCTACTATGCCTGTGGTACTTGACTACATTGTGTTCAGTTCTTACAGTAGTTTATCTATTAACATTCAACCTAGTGTTTTACATTGATTTGGATGTACCTGGATTGTTGAAACATTTTTTTTAGCAGGGGCATGGATTGGTTTCCTTGAGGTGAGACACTAAATCAGCAAGGTGGTTGAACTGGGAGCTGGCGACCATCGTTTCAACAAATGGCTTCAGTTAGCGTGCAGCCTACAGCTGGGTTCAAAGAACCCAGCAGTAATACTGCGGGCGTTGATAGGCTGCCTGAGGAAATGAACGAAATGAAAATTAGGGATGATAGTGTAAGTGGAGGGATATTTTTTGTCGTTAGATATTATTATCTACTATTGGTACTACAACATACATTCAAGTAACTTAATCCTTTTTTAGGAAATGGAAGCAACTGTGGTCGATGGAACTGGCACGGAAACGGGTCATATAATTGTGACAACCATTGGTGGAAGAAATGGTCAACCAAAGCAGGTATAGTAGGGGGCTGAATTTTATAATTCTTTTTCTAGTTATGATCTTTCTTTTGGGTTGTTTTCACTTAATACAACTTTTTTGCTTATTATAGACCATTAGCTATATGGCAGAGCGGGTTGTTGGGCATGGATCATTCGGAATTGTTTTTCAGGTATGTGTTTTCTCCAGTAATTTTATGTCTGTGGTGCACACAGAATACTGTACATGTCTGCAACTGGCCCATGTTTGGTAACGGTTCATGAGAGCATTTGTGATTTGTCTGTTCGGTGATTTCAAGTTTTAGGTTGTACCTTAGTTACCAGAAGCGTTCACAGTGTATACGAATCTCACTGAGAAGCACGCTTTTGCGCTTCTCACAAGGGAGCGCGTAAGGGAGCTCGCTCCTACCTAGTGAGATTCACGCTCCCGTCTTGGGAGGAACATTATATACTAATTAGATGCCAATTAAGAAGGAACATTATTTCATTAGATATCATAGCATCACACCAGATAAGCTAAACACTCAAAACTAAAATTTCATTCTTAGATGCTTCTTATTAAAAAAATTGGGCATATATATATGCAACATTTGATCAACAACTTCTTGACACTCTTCAGGCGTACTCAAAAGACGTAATTTTGAAGTAGACATTTTATTTTATTTTGATTTGCTTAATATTTTCTTTTATATGTATTAGGAAAATTAAATTTATCAATAATATAACTATTAAAACTATTTTATTTTACGCTCCTCGTACGCTCCTCGAACTTCATTTTTTTAGAATTTCACGAATCTCAATTCCGATTTCGCTTCCGCTCCCATCTTCGCTTCCGCTCATCTTCGCTTCCGCTCCCATCTTCGCTTCCGCTCATCTTCGCTTCCGCTCCCATCTTCGCTTCCGCTTCTGGTAACTAAGGGTTGTACTTGTAATATGAAGTGCAAACTCGGTGTTTTTCTGTTGTTGTTCACAGGCCAAATGCTTAGAAACAGGTGAAACTGTAGCTATTAAAAAGGTCCTTCAAGATAAGAGGTACAAAAACCGTGAACTGCAAACCATGCGTCTTCTAGATCACCCAAATGTTGTTTCTTTGAAACACTGTTTCTTTTCAACGACCGAGAAGGATGAGCTTTATCTCAACTTGGTACTGGAGTATGTCCCAGAGACTGTTCACCGCGTCATCAAACACTATAACAAGATGAACCAACGAATGCCGGTGATATATGTGAAACTTTATACTTACCAGGTATGTGTCATTTTGGATTGTGAATATGTTACTGAATGTTGACCACTTGACATGTGTTTTTGATTCGTCGGAAATCTTTACAGTTGAAAGTTATAAAGTATCATATTACTTCTTAATTTAGACTGTGTTTCCCTAATAAATTCGATGCTTGTTATTGTGGAGCTGTTTACTGAAGTAGTCATTGAGTCAGTATTGTACTTCTATACTGCGCATTTTTGTTTAAAGATGACGTATTACAACGTAAAACATCTTCACAAAGAACCAGCCAACCAGGTCAAATAAAAAAATTAAGCCAGAAATTGGTTGGCTCTGTTTAGTCAGCCAATTTTTTAAAAAGTGGTTTAGACTTAATGGTAACTCAAATTTGCGAGTTTCCCTAATTAGATGAAGAGGCGATCACCCATCGAGTAAGTACTGCTTATATTTTTCTCTCCCACAAATGGTTTTTGGGTGTTTGTAAGCTCTTTCCTTATTTTATGCATGCCATTTTGTTGACTTTCTTGTAATTAGTTATTCCTATTTGCCTTTTATTTTGTGGCAAGTTTCAAGCTCACTTTTCTTATCTATTCCTTCGAGTTACTATACTTTTTCATCCCTCACTGTAAAGTAGGCACAAATAGCTGTATTTGCGGAGACTTTAAGACTGTTGATTTTTGCAGATTTGCAGGGCATTGGCTTACATTCATGGTAGCATTGGGGTCTGCCACAGAGACATTAAACCTCAGAATCTTTTGGTATGTCAACGTACAGTTTTAATATCTTGCATTTTTTGCTTGCATAAATGTAGTTTATATGCAAAGAATTGAGTAAATTCTCGCTTTTGCAAGGACTAGTATATAGTGAAAAGTCTGGTTCGTTGAAGCTCAGTAAGATGCATTTCTTGCTACACAATGAGGTAGTATAGCTTAGTAATTACAAATGAATAAGGTCAACTATTCGTGGAATGCATCCCATGAATGATTTTTTAGATCGAGTCTAGTAAATTTGCATCTAACTATTCCTCAGATAGACTTCTTTTGTGTGTTTGTGCCTTATGGTGTATAACTTAAGCGAACTTCATAAACATACAAGTCTTTATGAGTTAATGCATGTCATTGTCAACTCTTTCCTGTATAACCATGGGCTAATAGATGTGTGCTGTAGAATGCAAAATGTCTATTAGATTCCTTTTTACTTGTACAGTTGTACCTTCCCTACCTGGTGATTTGTTGGAAGGTGGGTTTTGGGGTATGGTTAATGTCAGAAATCATTGACAATAGGTGTCCAACCCTGATACGTTAGGAATTACTAAAGTTGTAATGTAATTTATTTGCTTCTTGCAACGTCTTAGTTTTTCAAATCACTTTTTTGTTTATTTGGGACAGGTCAATCCACATACCCATCAGTTAAAAATATGTGATTTTGGAAGTGCAAAAGTCTTGGTAGGCTCTTGAAACTTCTGATCTGCTGATGTTATTTTTCTTTTTCCTAACTAATTTTGTTAAAAGCGTAAAATTTTTCTTTCTGCTCTGACCTTAATAGGTTAAAGGAGAGCCAAACATATCATACATCTGCTCAAGGTATTACAGGGCACCTGAGCTTATATTTGGAGCCACCGAGTATACAACAGCTATTGACATTTGGTCTGCTGGTTGTGTTCTTGCTGAGCTACTGCTAGGACAGGTAACTTCTTTATTTACTACTGCTTCGCTCCTAGAACTCAGACATCATAGTTATGGTTACTTTGCTTAATTTCCTTTTCTTCTCTGAATGCTTTCTTATTTGTTTTTCCAGCCCTTGTTTCCTGGTGAAAGTGGAGTAGACCAGCTTGTTGAAATAATCAAGGTAACTGTTGATTTTCTAAAATCTCTTTCACAGTTCCAATACCCCCTTGATTATATATGATATTACAATGACACTGTTACCACAGTGGAGTCTCTATTACAGTTGGTGGTAAGAAATTGTTCTTCATGCATGTCTAATCTATGATTTGCACATACATTAGACCTCAGAACAATTAACTCTCTTTGGTGAACGTTTCACTCTTTCGATGACTTGAGAGATATGGTTTTAAAGGAAGTGCCTGTACAGTATCTCCCTTACCCTCACATCTCAGTAAATACTGTAAATGGTGGCTAGGAAGCTTCTGTCTAGCTATTTCGCCTATTCCAAATAAATTAGTCCTTCACATAGTTGGCATTTACGGTAATTGGTGTGTTAATTTGTAGGTTTTGGGCACCCCAACTAGGGAGGAAATTAAGTGCATGAATCCCAACTATACGGAGTTTAAATTTCCACAGATTAAGGCTCACCCTTGGCACAAGGTACCGCAAAGCCGAATATCCTTTCTAAAAACACTTTTCCCTTCCAAAATGATGTCTGACAAGTTGTCTACTTCCAGATTCTCCACAAGCGCACACCACCTGAAGCTGTTGATCTGGTGTCAAGACTTCTGCAGTACTCCCCAAACCTACGGTGCACAGCTGTAAGGGTCTTATGCTGACATATTTGTGTAAGCTCTCTTTCATTCTTGCTTTGGTGTAGACTTATAGGAGTTTGTAAATTACTTGTGTTGCAGTTGGAGGCTTTGATCCATCCATTTTTTGATGAGCTAAGAGACCCAAATACTCGCCTACCAAATGGACGTTTACTACCCCCGCTCTTCAATTTCAAACCCCATGGTATGTGTGAATTACTTCAAAAACCTAATTTTTGATAGTCATGTTTTAATTTCCATGTACATTTCATTAGTATATTATTTAAGAAAACTAACACCGATGGTCATCATGTTGCTGCCGCTGGTAATGATCAGAACTGAAAGGAGTGCCAGCTGAGGTTGTAACAAAGTTGATCCCAGAGCACTCGAGAAAGCAATTTGCTGCTTTCTTGGCCAGCCATTCTTAACTACTTCATTTACATCCAAGAAAGGAAGTGAAAAGAGTTGAGTAAATGACCTCATTCTCTTCTTGTCTCTTCACTGGAAATTGAGTTGGTGACCACTCTGTTTCCCTGTGAATCCTTCACATTCATCGCATCCCATGGCAGTTCTCAGTTCTCGTTTAGATTTTCCCTTTTATTGTTTCTTTATTTTCTGAAAGCAGATATTAAGAAAATTCTTCTGTTAAAAAGGCTTTATGAACCTTGGGTGGGTGCTGCTAACTACCCTTGCCCTTAACCGACATAAACTCAACCCCAATTTGTGGCCACCACTTTTGTGCTACCATTTGCTACCAATCCTAGGTGGCAGAGAGAAGGACAATAACTTTTAACACTTATCTTCTTCTTCTTCTCTTTTATCTCTTCAAACTTCATATAATCTTTCAGTCCTTCCTTGCTCTTCATAGAATTGCAATTGCAATCGAGGGATAGGGGGTTATTGCTAGCTTAAGATATATCCATCTTTGATGGCGTTGCTGTATCAGCAATTTTTAAATCCCATATAAAAGTTAAGGTCATGTTCTTCACGTAACTTAACAAAGGTCATGTTCTTCACGAATTCAGTGAGCCATTTTTAAAGTAAGTGATCGAACGATGCATATCAATATGTGAAATCAATCATACGTAAAAGAAATAGTTGGACCAGTTATCATAGTAGCAGGCTATTCATACGTGATTTTTTGGGGGCTGTGATGATTTAATGGGGGCTGTGGTGATAACATGGATATCTACATCTCTGCAATACGGTTGTGATGATTTAATGGGGCTGTGGTGATAACATGGATATCTACATCTCTGCAATACGGTTTGAATTCAATAGATTTATAAAAGAAGATGAGTTTACAGTTGAGTTTCTGTGTGTTTATATA
>JAJJMA010123869.1:0-11554 GCA_023529015.1 Papaver nudicaule
ATTTTGGGGTTAAGATATTCTACTTTGAAATGAGCACAATAGCCGGGCCAATCGGTCTTCCAATTTGGCACCTTTGGGTCAGTAGATTTGGCTTTGCTAGCCGTGCTTTTAGATCTGGAAGATTTAACAGTTGAAGCCATTAAAGTAGCTTGAATGTTGCCGGAAAAGATGAAGATTGGTGGTTTCCGGTGGAAAATCGGTCGGAAAGGATGAAGACTGGTGGTTATCGGTAACGGAAAAGGGCAGAAAGGAGATCTGTAGCAGAAATCAGTGAAGAAATCGTCAAAAGATAAAAAGAGGAAGAAGTAGCAGTTGTTCAAGGAATGATGGAGATCTTCAATCTGTGAGAAAGAAGAAAGAAGGTGAAAACTCAGATGCAAATGGCAGCAGCAGAAGGTTTAGGGTTTAAGAAAAGAGAACTCGTAAAGATGGAAGCAGATGCAGAGTTGGGTATTTATAGGAGTAAAGGGGAGATTAACCGGCGATAACGGTTATGAGCTGTGATGGAGTAATGGAGATAGTGGGTGTAAACGGTTACCAGTCATAAAGTAGAAGTGACGCATGGAAGACACGTGGAGCAACTGATGCATGGCAGTAGACGTGTGGCGTGAAAAAATCTTAGTGGAGAACGTGGGGCGGTATTTTCGGCGAATAAGAGAAGTTTCATCCCCGGCGACTGAAGTCTTAGGAGATGAAAGAGGCAAAATGTAAGGGTAGAAAATACCTATCCAATATAAAGGCATCCTAGATGAGATGCTGCATAAAAGGAGTACAACTGAGATGTCCTGGATCAGCGAGTAACAAGATGGGCAATATATGACTTTGGGTTGAGTAGTATGGCTCGGCGAGTGCATGGAAAGAACCATGGTTACGACGAATAAGGGATCAACGAGTAGAGACATGTCGCCAATTGTTAGGTGATAGTTAGGTGATATTTAGGTAAGCATTTAAGAGAAGTCAGAACGGATATATTGTCAGGTTGACTGGTTGACTCAGTGGAGGATGCGTCATCAGGCTTATCTCCAAGAAGATTCTCTCGTCTATGCTTGTAAAGTAAGGAGTGAGCTCGCCGATGTATGTGTGTCGGCGAGTCGTGCCAAATAGTGTCAGTCTAACTTTGTTTGTATTAGATGTATACCACCATGTAAAAAGGTCTATAAGTAGTGAACTAACCGACTGAGAAAGGGGTTGGACACATTTTGGGATTGGTCTGGAGAGAGTAAAAGTATCACACTTGCTCTCTACAGCCCAAGACTAGAATTAGGGTTCTTGTTTGAGAGTTTGAGCTTAGAAGATTAGCAAGGTAAAGAGAAATTTGTAATCATGCTTATACTAGTGATAATCCTTGGATGTAGTCCTTACTTATGGGGCGAACCAAGTAAAAACATCTTGTCAAGTATCTCTAACTCTTATCTCTCTTATATTCCTTATGATTATTGTGTTGGTATATATTTTGGAATGATTGTGTGTATGTTGGTGTATGGTATTTGGGTGTACTGTGTAAGATCTAACCATTGGGATTTTACACAGTTACATTGGCCTTTGGCCAAGGCCATCTTGTTGTGGCGGCATGGATTCTGGCGCCACGGTCTTGGCCTTTGGCCAAGGCCTATTTGTTGTGGCGCCATGGAGTATGGCGCCACGGCCTTGGCCTATGGCCAAGGCCAGCCTGTTTGCGGCTATGCTCTTTGTAGGTTTGTGGCGTTTTACGCCATGGTCTTGGCTTCTTGGCCAATGTTGACTTTTGTGAATCCATGGTGGCTCATGGTTTGTGGTGCCATGCTATGTGGCGTTTATGGATTTGGCGTCTGGCCAAGGTCGACTTTGGGGCAGCCTGTGCTTTAGTCGCGATGTGAATGCCTATGCTACAACACACCTGAGGTCATGGCGTGTTTGTCCATGGTATGCTAGACCTTCCTGAACTTGGGATTAGGTCCGCTTAGGCCTATTTAGGCTGGTGTATGCTTCTCAGAGAGCTCTGGACCGGCCTGGAGCTTCAATATTCCTGAGGTTTTCATCGAGACTCATATGTTGAGTCGTATTTAAGAGGAAATCCATGAGGACACGTCTCTGTTGATTCTTCACCGTGTACCATCAATCGAGGTCTGGCTCTGAGCTGATCAATGGGTTTAATATGTTGGTGAGATCATTAGTACTGCTCTATGATATTACCCTCCCCACCGGAGTTATAAGAGAGAGCCCATAGAGAGTTTGTTCGGCTCATGGAATGGGTTGCATTCTGAGCTATAGAGATGAGCCTGAATAGGCAACTGCCTTTAATAAGACATGGTTTCGAGAGTGTTTTGACAATCTTGTCCCTCTCTCATTTTTCACCATCTACATCTACGAGCTGAGTATACTCTCTATGAGTTCTCTCTTATAACTCCCGGTGGAGAGAATGATATCATAGTGCAGTGCTAATAACCCCACCAATTCATAAACCCAGCAATTTACTTCATGTCGACATCGCCTCGAATTCCTCGATATCAGAACTAAATTGCTCACTGGTATGTGGTGGAGAGTTAACAGAGATGCATCCTCACAGATTTCCTCTTAAAATACGACTCAACACCTGAGTCTCAATGAAAACCTCAGAAACATCGCGGCTCTAGACCTGTCCAGAGCTCTCTGAGAAGTATACAACAGCCTAAACACACTTAGGCAGGCCACAATCTAAACACAGGGTGGTCTAATATACCATGGATAAGCACGCCATGACTTAAAATACGCCATAGCGCAAGTGCACAAGTACGCCATAGCCAAAGTGGCATCGCTTGAATACGCCACAAAAGGATTGGCCTTGGTCAAGCACCAAGGCCTTAGCCTCGAAACCGTGGCGCCGTACTCATGGCGCCATGAGAAAATTGGCCTTGGCCTTGGCCAGTGGCCATGGCGCCATAAACCAAGGCGCCACAAAACTGGCCTTGGCCAGTGGCCAAAGTTGTGGCCTCCTAGGCCATGGCGCCATAAGCTATGGCGCCACACAAAACTGGCCTTGGCCAGTGGCCAAGGCTGTAGCCTCCTAGGACATGGCGTCATAAGCTATGGCGCCACACAAAACTGGCCTTGGCCACGTGGCCTCCTAGGCCATGGCGCCATACAAAACTGGCCTTGGCCAGGCCATAGCTCCAACATAGTGGCGTTGACCGGGTACTATTGTGAAATAATGGAACTAACTTGTTGACTCAAGAATGCCTTTTTTACTGACACCTACACCTCGTTTGATTGTACACATCTCCTTTAAGAATTTTGCACAAGAGGGAACATGTTTGATTGCATCTAACAAGGGAAGATTAATCTTAACTTGTTTAAAGATTTCTAGGATTTCAGCAAATGTACTACTTATTCTTAGTTGAGGATAAGGTGCAACTGGTGTATATACTCTCTCAGGGACCTCTATCTCACTTGGACCCTTCCCTTTCTCAAGCTCATTTGTAACCTTAGGAGTTTGGTCAACCTTGGGACCTTCCTCACTTCTAGGAGTTTGGTCAACTTCAGGCTCTTTTTCGGTTTAGTCTCTATTTTTAGGTTGCACTGAGTAGTCTACTACTTTACCACTCCTAAGGGTAATAACCGCTAGAACATGTTCTTTTGAGCTATCTGACCCTCCTGACCCTTCTACATGGTTAACTCCCTTAGGGTTTGCTATTGGTTGACTAGGAAACCGCCCATTCTCCCTATCACTTAGCCTATTTGAAAGTTGACTCATTTTTTTCTCCAGGTTGCTAATGGCTTGGTCACTATTATGTTGGGAACGCTGAAAGTTATCCAATCTGACCTAGTTGATCAAAATTTTGGTTTGTTTGGACAGCACTCTGGGCTAACAACTTAAGAGATTCTGCTAAAGACATCAACTTTGTATCAACTGGGTCTGGTTCTTGGGCTTGAGGTATGTTTCTAGAAAAACCTGGTGGTGAATTAGTAGTTGGGCCACCCTGATGAGAACCTTTGGACCACGAAAAATTAGGGTTATGTCTCCAGCCGGGGTTGTAGGTGTTCGAGTAGGGATCAAATTTAGGTCGACCCTCATATTTAGAGTTTTGACCACCATGTAAGACACTAACCTGACCATGGGTTGTTTCATTAGGGTAAAACAAGGGGCAATGTGGCCCCATATGGTTTTGGTCGCCACATACACTGCATGGATAAGTCATGGGATCATTATTACAACTCATTGCATGGCTGGACCTTTGGGTTCTAGGCTGATTCATTTCTAATGCCTCTAGACGCCTAAGGATATCTGAACCATTATCAACTCTGCTAACCCTATGGATAGGATTCCTAGTTATTTCTGGTTCTCTCATGGAATTCCATTGTCCAGTTCTCTCAGCTAACTCGGTAAACGTGTCAAAACAAGTATCTAAGTTTTTCGGGGTAAAGTCTCCCCCACTCATTGTTTCTACCTGCATACGGGTTTCACCATCTAGACCCTCATAAAGAATTTGGGCCATGTGGCCTTTTGCAAAGTCGTGGTGAGGACACTGGTATAACAACTCATTAAACCTTTCTACATAATCGTGTAGGTGGTCACCTAATTTTTGCTTAAAGGTCTGAATAGACTGTCACACATCAACAGTCTTATGGTGTGGGTAGAAATTTTTAATGGAAACCTCTACAAGACCATCCTAGGTTGTGATAGTTTTTGAAGGAATGAAATGGTACCACTCTTTGGCTTTCTCATCAAGGGAAAAGGGAAACAAACGCATCTTTACTACATCAATAGGGACGTTAGGGTAACCCATTGTCCCACAAATCATTTTAAAATCTCTAACATGAGTGTAAGGATTTTCATTTTCTAGCCCCCTAAATGTACGAAGCATGTTAATTGTTCCCGGCTTAATATCAAATTTAGCCTGAGCAGTTGGTAAAACTACCCCAGGGTCACGCATTACCCTAGCAGGATTCATACGGTCTCTAAGGGTTTTGTTAACCTGAGTTTCATCATCGGTATTACCACCCATCTCAAAAAATACAGAATACCATCAATCGACGTATATGGAGTCGGACTCAAACAATAAAGATCGTTTACTTCTAGTCTATCTCCTACACATATCCAACGAGGCATGGCAAGCAAAAATACTAGTGTCTAGCAAAGTTCTCGTGCACATGCAATATTGGGTAAGCTTGGGTTGCCTTAGCGAGATATACCTACAGTCAAAGACTGGTCAATGGTACGAGGCTAAGGTTTGTGGAATTTCGGCTGGTAACTCCCATAAGGCCATCTGCACGAGTTCAACGTACTTTTCCACTTGTTTTACTAGAATAGGTGATCTGACGATGCAAGAATGCGGTGCAAGTGTTTTTGTTTTTGTGATTTTTTTTAAATAAAAAAAGAATAAATAAAATACTAAAAACAAACAATCAAGCAAACAAACAAAAATCTAAAAATATTACAAATAAAATCTTGGATACTAACCTTTATGGTAGGCAAATCCACTTTTCACTTTTAGTTTCAAGAATAATCTGCACACCAAAAATAAAGGATACCCAAAGTAAAATCAAGAATATAAAAATAAAGATAAAAGAAAAAAGAGAAAAAAAAAATCTAAACTAGCCTAAAATAACACAAATATACAGAAAAATTAAAAATGACAATTTTTAGACTCTCCGGCGGCGGCGTCAAAAACTTGTTGTGAATAAAAATGTACTACCGCAAGTGCACGGTTTTATCGCGTAGGATGTGCAAGAACGGGTCGTTCCACTGAGACTCTAAAATTGTATCTTTAATTCTAATATAAAATGATTGAGTTGGTGATTTTATAAATTAAAAATAAAGAAATAAATAAAATACTAGAAATGGTAGTTTTGTAATCAAATGGAGAAAAACCTAGGATTTCAAGATTCCATCACTACTATGCATACTAAGTGATTATAATTATTTTCTACGACTTCTCTAAATAATGCACAAGACGATTTCAGACAATTAGTACGCCTTAGAAGATATATATCTTTTTAACCGAACAATTAATTTTCTCAAATTACTAACAATTTCTGACACTTGAAGGTGTTATTTTCTAAAATAAAATATAATTCTTTTATTCAAGCACAAGGACACATGAAAGAAATTGATATCGTGACAGATCAAGAAAGAGGGCCAAAGAGAATTACCGTAGAAAAAAATCATTAAAACATTTTAGCACACAAAACAGGACTTCCTCTCTAATCCTAGATAGAGAATTAGTTACTCATAATTGAAATAAAAGACACAGATAGCAAAAGTTAACATGAAGAGACTATTAGGTGAGGCACGAGGAGAGAGAGGCGAAAGTCGGGCGACGCTGACTTTAGTCAATTTACGGTTTTTCCTCTGAGAATTCTCTCTGATTCTCATCAAAGATCAAGTTATTTCTTGTGATAACGGTGTTGGAAAGATCTAAATTCCTGTCTGCTCTTGTCTGGATGATCTTAACTTTCCCAGGTACGTATTCATAATTAGTTGAATGTTTTTAACTTGTTTGTGTATTTTGGTCTTGGCTCTTATCAGGTAATCCGATCACTTCTCAACTCATTTGTTCTCTGCTGTTTTTTGAGTCCAATCACCTTCTCCTTTCTCCCCTCTGCTTGTTCCAGTGAGATTGTCAGTCTTCTACATCATCGTCTGTTTATCCCAACTGCCCATTTTTTTCGTTTCTTTCTCCCGTTGCTATTTTCCTGGCCATTTCTTTCCGAATAACTCAGGCAAAATCGGTCCAGCCACGTGTCTGTTTTCCAGCTATCTTGTCCGTCCATCTGTCCCTTCTTCCTTTCCCCTTGCTCCACAAAAGCATCTTTTCTTTCTTTGCGAGAATCAAATCCCTAATTCCCTTTCCTCTTTTCTCGCCCAGTCGCAACTATTTTCATCTCTTTGTTTTCATTTCAAAGATTACCAATTTTTTGGTCTTCTGCTCAACCCATGCCCTATTCTCCACCAAATCTTGTTTAGCCCCTCTGTTTTCTCCCTTCCCTTCTTTTTTAATTTCTTTCGCTATCTTTTTTGGCCATGGTTTTCTTATCCTACCCAAACTCATTCCCTGCCCTCTATTTCTACTCAAACCACTCCCCTCTTCCGTCTTTTCACTCAGCAGATTCTCTTCTTGATTTCATGATTCCGTTTATCTCAAGTCACCAATTTTTCTCAATTGCTACTCCTTCCCAAATTTCTGGTACAGAATTTTCAAATTTTATGGATCAACATGACTTCACAGTATGGCATGCTTTTAGTTGGTAAAAATCATATCTTACCACTGATTGTATGTTGCTTATCTCTCCTCCTCTGGTGATTTAAATTCAAAGACAAGGTTTTTTTACTTTGTCAAAATCTTTACTCAGTGGTCATATGGTTCAAGCACCTTGTCTTAGCCAACATGAATACTCACTCGAAACTTGCTTCAACCTCAAGAGAAACCATCAACATTTTGTCCAGTACTATGATGAACAACTTATCAATTAACAAGAGGCCTGAGCCAGTGGTGTTTATTGACAAGCATATGTGTGCAGAAAGGAAAAAAGTGGAATACCACCTGTGTATGTTGGGTAGGAACCTTAGTCCTTATGCAGTGACAACATGAAGAATTAGGGAATTGGTGAGAACATAATGGCCAATTCTAAGAGGGGTTACTATCACAAAGTTCGGAGAAGGCTTCAATGTTCATATCTTCAAATTCAACTCTGAGATAGATGTACTAAGAATCAAGGATGAAGGACCTTGTGTGTTGGATGGCTACTTGGTGGTTATGCTAGAAGTTCCAAGAGATAGCTTCCCACTAGGTAAACAAATTGTGCTAGACTATGAGGTTTTTATCATTTATTTATGCAGAGTCCCTACTGAGTACCTTACTGCTAAGGCATACAAAAAAATGTTAGAACCAGTTGGAGAGTTAATAGGTTTCGCTGACCTTTTTGGTCTCTCCCCTGAGCACAAAACTGTAAAGTGTCTAGTGAAAATCCATGTGAAGAATCCATTGCCTAGAAGTGCTCTTGTAAAAGCTGATAGCACTAAAGCTAGAGTGTTATACTCTTTTGAAATAATGCCTTTTAGGTTATGTGATGTTTGTAGAGTTCTAGATCATGGTCCTGAAAAATGTAATGACATGGAACATGAGGTAGAAGTGAGAATGCCACAAAGCATAGCTACTATCTCCCCTGAAGTCTTTAGAGAAATAGCTGAGAACTTGAATATTGAAGTACTACCTAAGAAGGTGGCACAAAGAATTGAGCTTGAGGTGATGACTGAGCTACAAAATACAGAGAGATAAGTTGTTGTTACTGGCCAGGTTAGTTCAATGCCTGTCACTGATGTTGAGATGAATGACACCCATCTACCTGTTGAGAAAGAGCTAAATATTGTAGTGTCTCAAATCCTTAGAGATGCTGAAAGAAAAGCTGTTGATAGTAAGGCTGTGGCAGCAAGGCAGAGGGTGAAAGGCAAAGCTGTTTTGAGTGACATGAATGTAGCTGATACCATATAAACTATGTCTCAGAGGCCTAGCAAAGACATTGAGATAAGAGAGAACAATATGCAGGTTAGGTTTAATAACAATGTTAGGCCTAGTACAGTTGTTGAAGGCATGAAGGGTAAAAAGAAAGCTGGTGTAGAAGGAAGACCTCCAGGTATCATGAGTGCTGCTATTGCTCAGATCCATCAGAGTCTAGGTCTCCCTCCTTTTAGTGTTCCTGAAATTCAAGGTGTGCAGAATGTGAGTGAGATTCAGCAGGAGGGCATGAAGCCTAAGAGAAAATATAGGAAAAGGGGGAGTGCTGAAGATCAAAGCACTTCTTCTAAGAAACAAAAAACTGTCTCTAATCTGGTTCTCTATAATGGGGCTTTAGTTGATGAGAGTTTAATCCCTAAGGTCTCTCCAGTTGTTGTGTCAAGTCCTTCTATCATCCAAGATGCCATCTATAACATGCTTCTCCCAAATCCTAAGCCCATTCACAGTCTTGAATTCCTCGATTGCATCTCTGAAATTCCTCCTTTTACTTCATATGATATGACAAACGTTTCACCTCCTGTTTTGGAAGATCCTCTTGACATGTTTAATGAGTATGTGTTGGATTACCCGGTGAGCCCTGAAGCTGAGATCAATGTACACCAGCAAGCTGAGGGAGTTGAGATCAACCTACAAGGCACTCAGGTATTTTTCCTTTGCAACTCTTCTTATTACACTTCATCTTCAAATAACATGATTTGTTTCCAGATCCATGCAACTGTAAATATCATGTACATTGTTTCTCTAAAAACCTTGAATATGCATCTGTTTTTCTGGTATGTGGTATGTTTGATGTTCGAAAGAATGAAGATTTTTTCGTGGAATTGTCAGGGTTGTGGTAAAAAATACACTAGGGATCATATAAGATTATTAGCGAGTACAATAAGACCTGATATAATGTTCTTGTGTGAAACTAAGCAACCAAATGATAAAGTTGAAGCCATTTTTAGAAGTGTCGGGTTTGATCACTGGTTTGTGGTGGATAGAGTTGGCACTGCGGGAGGATTAGGAATATCATGGATGGATAATATTGCACTGTCTATTGAGTCATGGGATGTGTCCTTTATAAATGTTTTCATAACTGATTCTGTTTCTAAGGAAAAGTGGATGCTTACTTGCTTTTATGGAAACCCAAACCATGCCCAAAAGCATGTTATATGGGAAACCATAAAGGAATTAGCTGGCAAACACTCTTTCCCTTGGGCTATTATTGGAGACTTGAATTTGATTCTCCATGCTGAGGAAAAAAAGGGGGAGGGAAAGTAAATAAACTAGAAATTGAAAAGGCTGTTAAAAATCTTAATAATTCTGGTTTAGTGGACTTAGGTTTTAGTGACTACCCCTATACTTGGTCAAATCACAGATATGACAGAAGTATGGTGGAAGTCAGATTAGATAGGACTCTTGTGAACAATGAATGGTTTTCCTTATTCCCAACTGCAAGTCTTGCACATTTGAGTCCAATCGCCTCTGATCATGCTCCCATTCTGCTTTCAACGGCTCCTGGCTTGAATGATGGGCCTCCACCCTTCAAGTTCTTTAGCTTTTGGCTGGAAGATGCATCATGTCTTGATGTAATAGCCAAATCTTGGAACACTCTTTTAGATGGTTCCCTGGTTTTAAAATGGTAAAAAAACTCTCAAATGTCAAAGTTAATGTAAAAAATTGGAATAGATATCACTTCGGAAACATTCATGCTAGGCTCTTAAGAGCCAATGAAGACTTTAAGATAAGAAATGAAGACCCGGAACCAAAAAACAGAACTGCTGAATTAAAAATCTTAAGTCTAGATGTTTAAAAATGGTATTCTATCCAAGAAACTTTTAACAAAATTAAGAGTGGTGATAAACCTATAAACCTGGGGGATAAAAATTCTAGCTTTTTCCATAGTCTAGCCAGGAATCGTAGTAAAAGAAATAGAATCAATTCCCTCAAAACCTAAGATGGAATTTGGCTGGAAAGTAGGGGCGATATAAAAAATTGTCTAACAGACCACTTCAACAATATGTCTACCTCTTCCAATCCGAATATCAACCATGAGTTCATTGAAAATATTCCTTGCCACATCACTGATTCTGAAAATGAATTTTTAACTTCAATCCCCGATGAAATTGAAATCAAAGCGACTTTGTTTAGCATGCCGTCTAATAAGGCTCCAGGCCCAGACGGTTTTCCGGCAGAGTTTTTTCAGAAAAATTGGCACATTGTGTCTCCGGATATAATTACAATGGTTCAAATTTTTTTTGAAACTGGGTTCCTTCTAAAAGAGCTAAACTCGACTTTCATATCTTTAATCCCTAAAATTCTTAATCCGGAAACCCCTAGTGATTTTAGGCCCATAAGTCTCTGTAATACCACTTACAAGATTGTGTCTAAAATACTAGCAAATAGGATAAAGCCTTTGCTTGATAAAATTATTTCGCCTTTCCAATCAGCTTTTGTCCCTAACAGATAAATTTCGGATAACATAATCATTGCTCATGAACTGATTCACACCATGCGAAAGAAAACAGGGAAAAAAGGATACATGGGCATAAAGATTGATATGTCCAAAGCTTTCGACCGTGTGGAATGGAATTTCCTCTTAGTGGTCTTGAAAAAAATGGGTTTCAGCGGAAAATGGAATAACCTCATTCATCAATGCATAAGCACTACCTCTACTTCTGTTATTCTAAATGGCAGCCCTGGAGGTAGATTCTACCCCACAAGAGGAATACGGCAAGGAGACCCCTTATCTCCCTACCTATTCATTTTGTGTATGGAAGCCCTGTCAAGCTACCTAATGATTGCCCAAAGAAAAGGCCTCATCCATGGCATAAAGGTAACAAATGATAGTCCCCCAATAAATCACTTGTTATTTGCGGATGACTGTCTTATTTTGGCCGATGCCAATCTGGCACCACGCCAGATCCGGCCATGTGCAACATTTTGGTTTTTTCATGTGCAACGGATATAGCCGTTGCACAACAATATCCGTTGCAAAAAATAGTATATCCGTTGCACATAATAAGCGTAAACAAAATAATAATAGCCAATAAATGGGCAACGGTTTATAATTAGTGTGCAACGTTTATATCCGTTGCACA